>VZRO01005746.1:565906-590211 GCA_013397915.1 Daphoenositta chrysoptera
ATGGACACTTCTCCTGGGGAAAGGACACTTCTCCTGGAGGATGGACACTTCTCCTGGGGAATGGACCCTTCTCCTGGAGGATGGACACTTCTCCTGGAGGATGGACCCTCTTCCTGGAGGATGGACCCTTCTCCTGGAGGATGGACACTTCTCCAAACAGCTTCTCCTGGTCTCACATCTGGCAGGCACAAAAAGCAGCCACCCTGGCAGTCTGCTCAGCTCCACCCTTGCCACCTCAGCACCAGCTGGGAGTTTGAGCCTCTTTATCACCATTTCCACCCAAGAACAGGGAAGAATTCTCCTGTCCAAAACTGCTTGATGTACATATCTGAATGTCTGGATATTGGCAAGCAAGACCAGCTTAACGTGGTGACACCTCCCAACCTTTAAGCCCTGGAATAAACCCAAACTGACATGATTCTGCAGGGTTTTATACTGAAGCTTCAACATGGTATTATCTCGCTATGGTGTAAAATGTACAATCTGAGCAGCTGGAATAGACTGGGTTTCCTGTTCTCCACTCCCACCTGCTTTTACTTTTTTCCTTCATCAGATAAATTTTTAGAGCTAAATAAATAGGAAGACTAAGAGGTGAAAATGAAAAATCCAAACACTGGGGAAGAACAGTATTTGAAAAACAGCAAATCGGGTGCTGATAAGGTCAGACTCCCGCATCAGTCTCACCTTCACTCCTCTCCTGCTCATCAGGTGCATCCCAGGGCCTAATGATATAAGCCTAATAAGTTTTCCTTATTTAAATATGGGAATTAACCAGTTGTGGAGCTGATCATTATCTCCTGCATCACACCTCAGAACAGCCCCACACCCCAACAGCTGTGGCAGCACCTTAGAAAGAAGCTGGAATCCCTTTAGCAGAGTTCATGGCTGAATGTGGGTCAGCACAGCTGAGACAGGCACTCTCTCCACTAGAAGCTTTTTGTTGTTCTTGTTTTAAGAGAAAATTGCATATATTAGGCTGGCTTTGAAGTTCCTACCGGACTGAGGCAGCTGGGAGACATGAGCAGAACATTATTGTTGATTTTAAAGATGAGGGACATGCTGACCTGCTCAGGGCTGTCCAGGAGCTTTCAGAAACTTGGGGAAACTTAATGAGAGTGGGTTTCTGTAGCTTTCTGGATAATGGGACCACAGATCCCAACCAACCCCCAACTTCTGCTGTTTCAGAAGCTTTTCATTTTAATGTCCTGCCTCCCTCTAGTATTGAGGAGAAGATTTTACCCCGAGCTGACACCCCCAGAGCAGCAGGTTCCCCTCCTTAGTGGGTCTGAGGATTTGATGAACTCTGAGTTGCAGCGAGCTGGAGGCAGCCAGTCCTGGCCAGAGAGTTTTAAACCACGTAACATCAATGTACCAAACTTGTTCCTTTTAGCTGCCAGCCTCACTAGGGCATTATCTTAATGCTCGAATTTCATTCATTCCCTGTTCTTTGATGTAGACTTCCTCTAGATTTATACACTGAGTTGCAGACAGGAAAATGAGATTTTACCACTGCATGGTAAGGAATTTTTTCAGGAGCTCCTTTAATTTCCTGGCACATTGTAGGATAGCACACTGCAAAATTGAGAGGCACATTTCTGAAAGTTTGAGGGAAAGAACTAGGAAGAAAATGGGGAAAATCTAGCTTAACAACTCTTTCAATTTTGAAAATTGCAATTTGACAGCAATCCTGTGGGCTGGGAAATAAACGTTCATGCCTTTGCCTCTATAGTGATTTGATTGATGTCAAATTGCTTAAGATGAAATAAAGAGTGAGATGCAGTCATATTTTTCCAGCTTCTTTCTATAGAATTGGGGTCACAGTATTTGGGATCAAAAAGTTATTTATGACATTTATTTTCTACCGCTGATTGCACTTTAGCCTCTCAAAATCTTGGTTTTATCATGAAGATGTGCCTTTATATTTAGAACTTTGCAGCACTGTGGTTTCTTAGACAGGAAAAGTGCACTGCTGATAAAAGAGCCCACCAGTCTCAAGACTTAATCCTTAGATCACTACAGATTCAGATGCTGACCCCACCAAACCCTTAAATTAACATATTTTAAAGCATGTTAACAGTGTGATCAACGTCAAAGGGTGTAAATGCAATGTGCTCACATACAGGAATATACAAATTCATATTAATAAAGCTTCTTCCACGGCCTTCTCTTCCTGCCAAGATGAGCAGGGTGAATCTTCCCAGCCGGCTGCAAAAATGTCTCTTCCAAAGAGAGGAAATGAAGTCACTCAAGACTTTGATAACAAACATCACCTTCCTTTCTCTCATTCCCTCTCCAGCCACCCCTGCTGGACAACGAGGCTTTCCCCCTGCCACTGGAGTTTGATTTTCGTTTCTTTCCTCCTGCCAGGTGAGGGCACAGAGCAGATGTGTCTTGCACAAACAGCTGTTATTTAAGGATGCATCCAAAACTGGAAATAGGGGAGCCTGGTGCCTTCCTCATTTAGACCAAAAACCTGGATTTGGTCTCACCGGGGGAGATAAATCCATCCTTGGATTTCCTGTAAGAATTAGACATTTAAATGGCTTTTTAAATGGCGATTCAGCTCCTAATGCAGAGATCACCCTTATACAATTGGACTCCCAGATGGTATTCCATTCATAATTTTTATAGTATTTTAAATTTAAAAACAAAACAATCCAAAAGAAAAGCAGCAGACAAGAATCACCTCGTGAGAATAACAGGAGGGAAATGACACTGACAAAATGTAGGAAACTAAGAGTGATTAAAATCACTGTTGATTTAATTTTTACTGAAGTTAAATGCTGCATTATTGTTGTTAACTTTATGTATCCTACAGCTTTTCATTCATTCCAGTGCCCTAAATGTTTTATTCTGCAATAAATCCGAGAAAGAACAGTCATCCAGAGCTGAAAACAAAAAGGCCCCCAGCATTTAATATTACAACATGCATAAAAATAAATTTAATTAGTCCTCAAGGAAGGGGGAAGTGTTAGTAAAACTTTATAAAGATAATTACCTGATAGAAAAAGCACCTAACAAGACCATTCTGTATTGGATATTATCCAGGCAAAAAAATTAAACCTATGTTGCTGCTTCAATACCATCTAATACTAGGAATTGGCAGAAAAACATCTATTCCATGAATAATAGCTCAACAGTCCCAAAGGACATCAATACATGAATAAGGAAAAAAAAAAATCTCAAAGCCTTTCCAAAATGGTGCTAATGCTCCACTGAAACTTAATTTTATAATTTACTGGCAGTCAAGATGGCAGGAAATAAAATAATTTGCTATATATTCTGCACAACAAACCCCCTGCTTTTCCTGGGAAGGGTAATTATCCCTAAAAAAAAAAAAAAAAAAGAAAAAATACGACATCTCATATTAAGCTAAAGTCTCATCAAGAAGAGAAAGAGTGCCTCATTACATGTAATTACCAGGGAATTAGAAACATCATTTAACTAAATGAGCGAATAATGCTCAGGATATTGAAGAAACTTGCCTGCACTTCTGCAGAGCACTCTAAGTCCCATTACAAAAATTGCACCTCTTTAATGGAATAATTTTAGGCCTTGTCTGCCTTGCTTTAAAAATAAAGAGCCTCAGAGAGGCAGAAAGAGGCTGAAACTACCATAAACAACTGTTGAAAAGAGCTGCAGAGTAGGAGTAGTCTCTACTGGATACCATGATTTAAAATGACTCATAATCTAACATAATCATGAAAATTAAACCTAAGGACTTGGGTGGGAGGATGGGAGAGAGGGAGGGAAACGAATTACCCTTTTTAATTGTACTTACTCTAGACTACAATGTATTTATAATTATACATTCTAGATAGAGGGTGAAAGATTTTAGGTTAAAGGTAAATCTTACAGAGAGGGATGAAAGGCTGCTGCATTAGCAGCTAAAAAAATAATGACCATACCTGCTGGTTGATACTTGCTGTCCTGCAATGCAATTTTTTTCTAATAGTAAAGAGTTACTGGGGGAATTAATAACGGCCATGATAATGCATTACATGCAAATGACATAAACCACAGCCTCTGTTTTAGGAGTTTAAAATCTTTTAAAAAATATTTCTTTGTCTGTAAAGGTGATTCTGGATGCTGCATTTACAAATAAAATCTGGAAAACCTTATTTACCACTATTTTGATGCAGAGGTTGATGCTGTGCCAAGAGAAACAAGGTTTTCCTCACTGAGTTTAGCCAAAGGAATTGTCTCTCACAATTTACAGCAAGGAAGTAAATTGAAATTAAATTCAACTCCCTTGAGTTGAAAAGGTTTTGGTCAGGGTTGGAATCCTGGTTCCATAGCTCTCCATGAGGAAATAAATAACTGAAGTGATGCTACAACAAATAGTCCCACCAAAATGTCTTCAAGTTGATGCACAGGAAAGGCATCACTTCTTTTTTGGGGGATTTTTTTTTTAATAAAACATCCCTAGAGAAATGAAAAATGCAGAGAAGTAAAACAAGAAACAAGGGGATACATATAATACATCATCTGAAACATGTGTGCTTCCTCTATTAACATTTCCATCCTTCATTTCCTTCTCTCCACACAAACAAAATCCCTCACTATAGAGATTCTAGGCAAACAAGGGGTTTTTTTCTTTACAATAACCAGTTCCACAGCAGAGCAAGCTGCTAGCAAAACAAACACTGAAACAAGAGAAAGAAAAGGGCACTAGAGCCCCAAAGTGTTGAATCTGGACATCTCCACTGGGTAAAGCAGGATCACAGAAAATTGATGATTTTTGCTGCTTTTGAGATCATAAACATTTCAGACTGTTCACACAGGCTTGGTTTGCAGTCATAACTGCAAAAAAAAACCTGTTTGGGGTTCTTTTTTTTGTTTTAGTTTGAGATTTTGATGGTGATTTAGAAGATAGGCCAGAAAATGGCTTGTAAAAAGGTGATGGTTCCATTCAACCTCTTGACGTGCCTGTGCCACTTAGAAGCTATATTTGAATGATTTCTGATTGTAGAAGATGAAATGTTCAATATTTAAACACAAATTACCAATGAGATGGGGAGGAAGAGTAAACAGAATTATGTGGAGACCAGTGAGATTTCCAGAAGGTGGGAAAAAATAAGACAACCCCTCTGGAGAGGAGAGAATAAATTGTTTAATAAGCAGCACCGAGGTTATTTGAAACAAAAGCAGGATGGGACTTTGGGGTAATGCAGCCTGTAGGAAACTCCTGATGCTGGAGGAGGAATCAGCATCCCTGCAAACTGCAAGAGGGGAATCCTGGCACTGCCAAAGGCTCCACGAGCTCAGCTAACGTTGATGGGAAATCCAGGGATTTATCCCACACTTGGGCACTCCAAACAACGGCCCAAAGAGGTTTAATCCTGCCCAGGCTGATGAGGATATTGTGTATCATGGATACTTCAGCTAAAGGATTGTTCTGACCAAGTAATTGAAGGAGCCTACTGGAGGGTCTTTAACCTTAATTGATTTTTTTATTCCAGTTCCCTACGGAAATGAGATTGGTGCAATGAAATTGGCTGTGTCTGTCTGCCCGTCCCCTTCTCCTCTCATCCCCCTAATAACTTGGGAACCGAGAGACCAATTACAGCCGAGCTCCACGGAGGAAGGAGGTCTCAAAGCTATCAAATTCCTGCATCCCTCATGAAAGCAGGCAGCCAAGCAGAGGAGACAGCCCTTAATAACCTGCCCGGGAAATCTACCTGGGAAAAGTTATTGTGGTTTAAGTCAAAGCTTGGTTTCTCAAGAAAGAACTACCAAAAGACCAAACCACGTAGGAAATTCTAGACTCGTTGAATTACTTGTTCCCTATGCAGATAAATTTAATTTTTCATGGATAATTTCAAGACCAAGACAAAAAAGACAACACAAGTGGAGATCAGGAAAGAAATATGACTTTATTTGCATTTGCCTCCATACTGGTTTCTACCACCATCCACAAAAAAAGTATCACTCCAAATACTTCCATCCCCACCCCATCCTTGCAAATCTCCCCTCTGACCCCATTATCTGCCTAATTAAATTTTGGGTGTATCAAACTGTTAGGCCCATCTTTCGGGAGGCTGCACGCTTTAATCACAATTACATGCTGCATATTTCATGATATATATCTTTTGCGTATAATTAGGAATAAAAAATGCAACCTCAAAAAGATGGTTAATAATTTAAATCCTGAGGATTTGATTAAAAGCATCTGAGCATTGCAGATGACAAGGAAAGAACAGTGACTCCATTACAACCAAGGGAAAAAAATCAAGGATTTAAGCACCTTTTTTTTTTTTTCACATTAAGGGCTTTAATCCTAAAAATAAGTAAAGAACAGAGAAATATGTCAGCCCTGATATATTCCTGCCACTTAATCTATGGTATGGGGCTGAGGGCTTTGCACATAAGGCCAGACACTTAATCTGAAAAGTTTATCTACAAATATTTCTTAAAATGTTCCCTTCCAAAATCTCATAGGCAGAAATGAATATTCTCTGCTGGAAACTGGGCCCTTATCTCACTGCTCAGGCAGCACCACCTTCCAGAGCCCAGGCTGTGTTTGCAGGCCACCACACAAAGCCTTCAGACAAAGAATCAAAAAATCTCAACACCAAAAATACAGGTGGAAGGGAAATAGCCACGGTCGTGTTCTCAAAACAATCTGCCAATTCAGAAGATATTGGTAGTTTTATTACAGTCTGTGCCACCAGCTGGCACCTCTAAGTGATGCAGAGGGCAGGAGGGATTATCACCAGCAAGTGAAACGTTAAAAACAGGGACTATATACACATTAAAGCAAACTGGGACTGGAAACGGAGGCCATTCCCATTCACAAATATCCTGTGTTTGCTCCCAGAAAAATCCACACCTGCAGCTTCTCCCCAGCCTTGCAGCAAGGCCTGAGCACCCTGCAACCCCCAGATGTGCACGTGCAGCACTGCAGCTCCCCAGAACACGAAATCTCTGTATGGGACAAAAAGCCTGATTCATCAGTAAGAGGCATAAACTGAGGGTGTGCAACATTTTTTTTTTAGGTTTGTGTCTCCACTCTCTTGTCTGCTGCACAGGCTACAGCTGTGCCAATTTTTTTTAGCTTTACAAAACAAGTTATAAATTCTCTACTTAATACTTCTTGCTAGTCCTTGATTTGTAGGGCCTAAATTCTAATATTTTTTTGCCTAGATAATACTATGTTGAAACACAATGGTACATTTTATTATTTTTAAAAGCAGAACCTCTAATAATGCTTGCACTTTCTACTTTCTTCCTGTCACATCTCTCCCTCACCAGAGGAAAGGCAATCTTTGCATTCTACTGGAATCTCTCTTGCCATGTAGCACTACTAAATATCAGCACAACAGAGTGTACTGGATCGTTGTGTAAGAAGAAATTGCATTTTAAAAAGATAGACTTAACTCTTTTTTACCAATTTGATCTCATTTACCTTTACACAGAAGGCCTGGCTGTTCAATTGACCAAAAAAATTACATCACAGGACTAAAAAAGATTAACTGAAATAACTCCCCGCAGTAACTCTAGAGCAGAGGCAAAAAATTAAACCAATTACGTGCACTAGGAATCAAGACATCTGTTCAAGTCCTGCCTTTGCTCTGTGACAAGGAAATTCACTTCCTTATTCTGTGCCTTTGTTGACATCTGTGGAATGAGAATATTTCTTCTCTCTCCACCTTTGTCTGCCTTATCTATTTAGGGAACAAATCGTGCAGCCAGAATCACCCCTGACAATGCCCCGTGCTGAGCAGAGGATGAGGCAATCGCGGCTTTTGTTGCGTTGTTGTGGCTGCAGAGCAGGGGTGGCTTGCAGCAAACACCAGCAGGGAAAAGCAACCCTTGCTTAGTTTAATTATCAGGAGATCCTGGGCCTAAGTGAATAAATCGGTGCTTTGTTTCTACTTGAGGCTACCTGGCTCTGTTTTTCCCAGTAGAGGATACAGAGGGTTTCTGCAAGTGGGGAGTAGATTAAAATACACAACTAATGCTGCTCTGCTGGGTTGTTCAGTGAAGCTGGGTGCAAACTTAAAGTTATGGTAAGGCTGATGTAAACAAAGTGTTTATATAGCAAGTAAAAGCCAGCTACTCTTGATTAACCTTCATTCAGAAATCAACCCTAATTCAGAATTAACCCAAGCTGAGGAATGCCTACAAAATGAATGCATACATTGATTTTAAGAAGTATGATTGGGGAACCACAGAATGGTTTGGGTTGGAAGGGACATGAAGGGTCAGCCAGTTGCCACCCCTGCCATGGCAGGGACACCTCCCACTGTCCCAGGGTGCTCCCAGCCCCAATGTCCAGCCTGGCCTTGGGCACTGCCAGGGATCCAGGGGCAGCCACAGCTGCTCTGGGCACCCTGTGCCAGGGCCTGCCCACCCTCCCAGGGAACAATTCCTGCCCAAAATCCCATCTAACCCTGCCCTCTGGCAGTTTAAAGCATTCCTCTTGTGCTGTCCCTCCACCCCTTGTCCCAAGTCCCTCTCCATCCCTCCTCTCAGCCCCCTTTAGGTCCTGGAAGGTGCCATAAGGGCTGCAGAGCTTTTTCCCAGGCACTGCCCCGTGGCTCTGGAGATCAGATCCCGCTGCCAGGGGAAGCTGGAGAGCAGAACAAGTACAGGTACAATCAGGACTGCCTTGTCTTCCCTGCCCAAAGGTGGAACCTGCTAAAATCCCACCATTCCTGGCAGCCACTGCTCTAACCTGTGCTTGAGAAATTCCACAGATGGACACACTGCAGCTTCCCCAGGCCATTTATTCCTGGACTCAACCATCCTTACACTTAGAAAGTTTTTCCTAATGTCTACACTAATCTCTGCTGCAATTTAAGCTCATTATGCCTCGTCCCAGTGGACATGGAGAACAGTTTATTCCCTTCCACTTTGCAGGTAATCACAGGAGACTGAAGACCTATTACCTCCCCCATGTTGCTATCACACGTTTTAGAACATTCATATGTGCTGTTCATGCTATAGGAAAATGTCTGATACAGTGAAAAACTGGACATACAGCCTTAGGAAAAAGATATTTCACCGAGAGGGTCTTTAGCATATCAGTTATAACAATATCCGGGCAAGTCTTGCCTTTGACTCTTCATTTCTAAATTCTATGTGTCTAAAAGCATTTGAAACAAAGAATCCTGACACTTTTACATATTTTATTTATTTAACTCCAAATGTCACATTGCTGGAGGAGCAGAAGTCATATCAGTTGCATATTGATTAAAAAATGACTGCCTTTGTGGTTGTGATTGTGCTGAACAACACGAGAGTAGCTGATGGTGTAACCACCAGAGCAGATGTCTGCTAGTCCAAAGAAATGGGTTCTGCTCCACACCCCTGACACCAACCCCTCAGGGGGATGTGTCATTTAGGCCAAATCTGCAAGATAACCCAGCAGTAGAAACACCCAGCTTTTGGGCACCCATTTTAACAGATGCAAGCAGTGGAATTACTGCTGAACTTGGGGACTATGTGACTCCAGCTACAGAAAATCCATTTTCACGGCAGTGAAAACTACTGGACACCTACAAAAGTATGAGGTAATTAAGATGGAGCTGGCAATACCTACACAGCTTTGTAAAGTCGTCCTCAACAGCATCACTTCAGTCCTTATTGGGGGCTCAGAGCTCAGCTTTGACTGGTTTTGCTTGGGAAAACACCCCCCTAAAGAAGACATTTTTTAAATATTTATTATAATTGCAGCAGCACCAGCACTAACCACCCCACGTGAGATGCAGCAGAGCTGCAGCCCTGCAAGTAGTAACCACACACTGATTATCCGGAAGGACTGGCCAACAGAAAGAAGTACTTACCAGCTTGTTTTTGTGACATTCAGGGCACAGATGCCACTTGGCTTCTAATGCCACGGTGTTATGAGGCTCTTGTGAGAGACAGCCCTGGATATTCTCTGCTGCCAGCAGTCAGTGGTGATTGATGACTCCATTACACTGATGGCTGTGGCTCCATGTTTTCTCCACGGCCCTCAACACCAGCCAAAATCAGCGACTTAAGGAGCTTTTTTAGCTCTCAATTCCTCTATCAAGAGTCAGTGTATCCTTTGTTCAGCTGCTTGTTACAGAAGTCAGAAAAGGCTTGTTTCATGATTCCTCCAGCTTATGAACCTCTGCCTTGACCTGCATTTCTAGGAGAGTGCTAATAAAAGGGAGATTAATCTTGTAAAAGGAATATCTGTATTTCAACTGCACATTGTGATATTTCTACCCAACACATGAACACAGCTGTGGCCCTGACCACCTAAACGTTCATTTTCTCCACACTATTTTCTACAGTTTGTTTCAAGCATTTACATAAAAGACCAACTCACCACAAGGAATCCTCCCCGGGTTTTTAAGCTAAAACAGAACCAGGAAGCCAAATCCACTCCCTCATACACATCCTGGGCTAACTTTGTCCACTGAAACACACAGGTTAACAGGTTTTTCCCCCAATACTTACCACTGAAAAGTTGCACAGATGGCATCATTTCCAAGTTATGTTATGTTTACTTTGTCAACCAAAGTATTTGGAATTCCCCTTATTCTCTGTTTGTTTTTCCCTACGTTCTCGAGCTCTCATTTCACTTTGTTCCCCACAGCTCTACACCTGGAACTCCTCACTCTATCCTCTTTCCATTTCACATATTCCTTTCTCCACACCATCACTAAACCACCTTTTCCTTAGTCCCAGCCCAATTCTGCCTTCACATATTTTTATTTGGACACATCCTCACTCCTTTTTTTCCACAAGCTCACTATTGCTTTGCTAGTCACTCTCACAGAAACCTTTAGCACCCAGGGTTGGGCTCCAACTGGCCCTCTTTAGCAAAGCAGTCCTCTAAAAATAATAAAACACATGAACACCAAGGTGTCAGGACTTCCCAAGCTGGCATCAAAAATTCAACCTCAGCCCAACATCAGCCACGTAACCCTCACTGCAAAAAAGCCAATTAAAACTGCAAAGTACAGGGGTGGTGCACAACTACCAGAACAGAGGCTGGGTGACACTCTGGTGAGGGCATAATTCATATTTAACTCAGGAAGAGATCTTTATTTTTACCTATCAAAACCAGTTTCTACTACCAAAGAATCCATGTCTAGCTGATGACAAACTGCAGAGTATTCCACATACAACTCATTTACCACATCTACCTGGTAACAGCTCAAGTTTGTCAGATTTCTGCACACCCAGAGCTGTGTCCTCTCCATCACCACCTTCTCTGGAACGATCTGGCACCAT
Organism: Daphoenositta chrysoptera; assembly: GCA_013397915.1. NCBI lineage: Eukaryota > Metazoa > Chordata > Aves > Passeriformes > Daphoenositta > Daphoenositta chrysoptera. Next base: position 577,121 of record VZRO01005746.1, read on the forward strand.
TCCTGCTGTCAGCAAGTTTGTTTTCCTACAGGAAATAAAGTGCTCCCACTGGCTACACAGGCACTGATAGAAGAGGAGAAGTTGGAAGCAAAGCAGGAATCCAACCTCCAATCCAAAATACCCACACCTCAATCACCTTCCTCAAGCCCCAGCTTTTCTGTCCCTCCTTACTATTCACTACAAAGTACATATTTAAGTAGTAACACCTGATACAAGTGACCAGGAGAACAGTCTGAGTCTGCTCTGCAGACAGAGTTGAGTGAGACAGCTTTGAGTGGTAATACTCAACAGAAAACATTTCTTTTTATTTCCCAGTTCATATGATTGGAAAAAGATAAGAGGTCCAGAAATTTTTCCATCAGGAGAATCTAGAACTCAAGAACTTCTGCAATTTAAGGGTTTGGTCCCAACATTTGTTTCACAATCAGTAAAGGCTGCTACACAAAGTAATTGTTTTCAAAAACCTATAGATATTTATTGAACAAATAAGAAAGCAGTAAAAGTTTTCATAATCAGATACTATAAAATGTTTAAGTTTTTTAGAAGGTTATCGACAGGACTGAACTAATTCAGCTCCAGACAGCAGATAATGAAAACAGTTTCACTAACATTATAAGCAGGCAAGGAATGACAGATTTAGACAAACTACAATAAACAAACAAACATTTCTTAACTAAAAATAACGTGAGTACAAGGATTGTTCTTCTCCCTTTGGCTGTTTTAGTGGAGCCTTGTTAGGAGCAGGGAGCATCTCTTGTAGAGAAGGAGTATCACCAGTAATCTAAGTAGACCTGCAAGAAATAAACTCTATTTTAGGAAGAATATTTAGAGGAATCACAAGCAGGTAGAACATTCAACATCCTAGGAAAGCAGAAACTTGCAGAAAGCCAGCTTTCACTTGTACTGAGATACAGAATATAATAGTTTAATGATGAAAAAAGTGATCTTTATATAATATGGCACCATCTTAATGCACTGAGAATGCATTGTGCAGAAACACTGTGACTCAAATTAATATGCAAAAAGATTACTATGAAGCTACCATTACTCTTCTGTCCTAAGTAACTTATTTTTAGAATAAACCACAGATGACTCACACTACTGAACCACTAAAATATACCCATCATTCTTAGTGCCCTAAGGTTGGCACAAGCAACTTGTAAATGTCAGAAAAGCATATAAACCTCGTTAATGTTTTCAGAAATTCATTTAAAGATAGAAACAGGTCCAAAAAGATGCCTGTCTAAATGCATTGCAATTACGTTACAATTATTTTCCAAATACACAGATATGCTCTGTCTTTTCTCAGCTCATTACTGACTCAAACAATTTGCCCTTCTGGGATCAATTGTTTGCTAATAAATAATTGTTTGCAGTCACAAAATGATATTAAGGAGTATTCTTATTAGTTTTCCTTCTACAGCCTAATAAGATTCAAAACTAGCTGATTCCCAAGAGTCTAACCTTAACCTTGCTGTGTTTAACAGCCCAGGAAATGATGAACCATCTGTTTCAGAAAATAATGGAGGGCCAAGAGGAAATATTGTTTAATTGTAGATTAACCTCCTTGTACAGCAGAATGAAGCATCTATAGAATTAGCAACTCTACCTAGCAATGAACAAAAAAAAAACCCTGAAAGCAACTCTTATTATTAAAAAACCAACAGCAGCCAAGTATTCTTTTATCAACTTTGAAAAACACAACAGAACAACTCATAAATGCATGTAACAAGTACAACCTGATTTTTTTAAAATTTTGCATTATCATATCTGAATTTTTCCACTTGAGGAAATCAAGGAAATAAATACTAAAATAGTTCTAGCTTTATATTTCTAGGATTATCAAAATTACTTTAAAACAAATATCTCCAAGTGAGAGATGTGGAAGTTATACAGTAACAAATATCTCATCTTCATAGGTATAAAACAGCTGCTCCAAAGCAACAAACAAGTCACTTAAGGGAGTGGAGGGAAAGGTCTTGAGGTTTTATGCTAAGAAATTTGATCATTTATGTATCTGTTTTCATAGGCACTTTTAATAATGGAGACAACCTGATAAGGTGTAAGACAGATTGAGTACTAGAAGAGAAAAAACCTAGCAGTGATAAAGCACAGGAATTTGAAAATAAAGCCAACTGCTCCTGTGCTAGCATCATTAAGAGCAGCACAGATCTGCACTGGGATGGCAATTTTTCTGTGTAACATTCATGCCAAAACGAGTTGAACAGGAATTTTTACCTCCATCAATCAGTTTGCCTCGTTTTGACAGCAACAATGACAGAAAAGTGTGTTATCAAAGGGCTGCAGCAAACTCCAACACCCGGGAACTGAGAGAGCTTTTCCTTGATTTTACACAACCTTCCTAGAACAGCATCTAAATCCACTGCTCACTCTGACAGCTGGGTGCACACTCAGTGTGACAGACTGCATTCATTCCAAGTTTTAAATATCCAAACACGGCAACATTTACTCCAATAAATTATTCTTGAATTCTTCACTCAATTCCTGAAGCAATGAGCTCGCAATAACTCTACAGCTTCATATAATAGCACCTATTGAAAAAGGATAAGAGTTTGACATTCTTCTCCCACTGAACAACCAGCCACAATTTTATCCATCAGCCGTCTATCAACCTACGGATATTGAAAGCTTGGGCGCAGCAGATAACATCAAACCCAGCCCTACTGTCAAGCTGCAGTATCTCCTGGCATCAATAATGCTATTCATGAATTTAGGAAAATTAATAAATCTGGGGGTGGGTGCAGGTGAAGCAGGCACTCACTTGGGCTTTGTTTCTGCGTCGGTCACCTGGCGGATGTAGATGCCGTCCTCGGGGTGCTCGATGTCGTCCATCTCGTACATGTAGGAGGAGGCGATGGCCAGCGTGGTGCCGTCGTTGCTGAAGGCCAGGGAGGCAATGCTGGTGGGGTAACGGTGGAATTGGCACAGCCTCTTCTTGTTGAAAGGGTCCCAGATGTTCACAAAGCCATCGGAGCCGCCTGGAAGTCAGCGTTTCCAAAAAAAAAAAAAACCTTTGTGAGTTGTATTTGAGGGGAAAAAATAAAACTGAAGAGATGCAGCGCAGGAAAAAAAGAAAAGGACTCGTAATTGCTTTGTCAGGAAAAACACTGGGTTGATTCATTCAGTGACGAGCACAATGAGCATTTCCCAAAATTCCTGTTAGAGCAGTTAAGTGGAGAAAAGACTGCAATACAATTTTATCTCATAGCCCTCTAAATTCTAAGAAAGTGGTAAGGCAGAAAAAAATTTTCTAAGACAGATTCTCATTGCATCATAGTTTGAAGCTGAAAGTAAGACTTGTGATTACATCTGCAGATCCAAACACAAGCTTGTGTTTGGGGCAAAAAAATATTAAGAGTTAAGAACTCTCATTGCATCAAATAATTTAAAAACCCTGCTCATGACATGAAATACAATTTAAATGCTTAAAAAGCCAGGGCATATGAAGTAAAGGCTGATCTGTTTACATCAAAACTAAAGGAATTGATGCAAGTGTTACAAAGAATTGAGTATTTACCTGTGGCAAACGTGTTGTGGACATTATGGAAAGAAATGGCATTAACTGGATAAATCTGCTCGATGTTATTCTCCTTCAAACGGTGACATTTGAATGCATATTTCTTCTTCTGGATTTCTGGGCTTGGATCCAAGTATTCCACAGCTACACGACCTTCAATAGAACTTAAAACATAACCCTAACAAGAAAAAAAAAATCAAAGCTACATGTTTTAGAAGTTTACAGCTGGAGAAAAGACTGCAGTACAACTTTATTTCATAGCCTTCTAAATTCTAAGGAAGTGGTAAGGAAGAAAAAAAGCTTTCTAAGAGAGATTCTCATTGCATCATAGTTTTAAGCTGACAATGAGACTTGTAATTGCCTCTGCAGGTCCAAACACAAGCTTGTGCTTGGGGGAAAAAAGGTTAAGAGATAAGAACTCCTTGTATTTGCTCACCTACCCCCCAGGGCCTAAATATCTGAAATATGAGAGATACTCACAGGACTATTTAGTTTCAGAATTACATTACATTAAAATTAGTTCAGAGCTTTATAGTAACAACTAAACACTCATGCTGAAATAGTATTTTCAGTGAAACTTGATTACAAGTTGTGTTCACTTATCCAGTTAATTACAGTCCTGACTTGGAGCAACCTGAGATGCTTTTATTATCACTTCTGAGTTAAGTCCATAATAGATCTTTTCAGAAATAGGATTGCAATGATATCTAGCTATAACAAGGCTCTTTAAAATCCATCATACAATACAATCTGGAAGATCAGCTTGTTTTACTATAACTAGAACTGAAAATGGACAAAGCATTCATGCCAGTTCAAGAACAAGCAACTAGGTCTTGCAATTCCTGTACTATCACTTTGTACATGGGAAAATTCCCTTACAAATTAGTTTGGCACAGAAAGCCAATCTTCTTGCTTTCCCTGAAAAAGAAATACCACAGACACACCACGTTAACTTGCACAGAACAGCTGTAGGAGCACCTGAATTGTACAATTCCCCCTGGATAATGGATCAGGGGCTCTGAAATGCATGCCACAGACTGAGAGAGAAAAAAAAGAAAAATACATGAATGACATTCACACAGTTTTAATCCTGCCCCTGTTCACACACTGCTCAACAACCAGGGTTACAATGCATAAAAGCTGCTGAGGAACCACCAATTCTGGCTTCGTCTCTTCTACTACAACTGAGGAGGGGAAGGATGTTTTTTAATTACATGCCAGCATTGTGATTCATTAAATAGGTTATTTTTAAAAAGGAGACAAATCTGGAGGAACAAAACAACAACATAATATGCTGGTAAGTCAATGGCAAACATTGCTAAGCTGCACTAAAAAGATTGAATGTGCCACAGGAAGCCTCCCCCCTCCCAAAGTTTGATTACAAAACAAACCCCCACTGAAAAATAAACTTGGAAATCAACCACCATTTCCCTGAAGAACACTCAGCAGAAATGTGGCTGCTGCCAGGGCTCCCATACCTGTTTGTTGGGGAATGCTCTGATGCAGCGGGTCTGGTATTTCAGGCTCGATTCTCTTCGCTGCTGAACGTATCCCATGTTCCTCAAATCCCACACCAGCACTCTGCGACCTGCTGTCCCCACAATCAGCCTGTCCCCAGACACAGACAGGGTGTAGACCTTCCAAAAGAGTATTTACAGTATTTAACACTGATTAGCCTGGAAACCCCTTGCTCTTTGTACAGAATGAACTGGCAGCAATGAGCACCAACACAACTGGTGACATCTCCCGTGGAGTCCACAGCAACAGAATTCCCTTCGGCTTTAATTCAGAACCCAAATTTGGGATAAGCAGCAGGAGTGTGCAGCTGGTTAGTGAGGACATCCTGATGTAGCATTCAAAAGCTCAAGAATTATTCCAAGCATAGCATTTACCAAATTTAATAGCAAAAGGAAAACCTACACAAAGGAACAGGAGGGGAAGAGAGGGATACTGGAATTAATCTCTGTGTGGTATGCAGAGTTTGCATTCCCACTGTCAGTTCATGATCCTGCAGTTCAGTCCTACAAAAACACATCACACGTTTTCTTCTCTGTTTTTCTCCACCTGCTAACCAAGTATTTATCTTCAAAAATTGAGTATTTTGAGTTGAGCTTCATGTTAATAAAACAAAATAAATTGCCAAGAAATGGTTAAAAAAACCACATTACTTTGTATACTTTAGTAAAACTAAGTGAAATTGAAGAAAGCAATATGTTTGACATATTAAAAAAAAAAAATAATGGCTTGGAATTTCAACTCTACTCCAAAACTTGGCTCAGAGGTTCTAATTTTGACTTATCAAATTTCACATGAAAATATTTAGTGTATGAATTGTTGCTTCCAATTATTGCTTGGGATGTAGCTCATCTGGTAATATATTAAAAAAAAAAAACGGAAAAAGGTTTAGTCATAAAAAATTGTGCTGTGGAATGAATCCCAAGTTGTTGATGCACAAGCAGATGGAATCCAGCTACCTACAGCTGTCCCTGAGCTGCTAACAAGAGCAAACTATGAGAAGGAGCTTTTTCCAAGTGATCTAATGCAGCCAAATACATAGGAAACACATCTTGGGTATTGCTCAGATCAGGAATTAAAAGTGTAAGAGATCTGGTATCCTGCCAGAAGGAATCAATTTCCTTTTGGCAACTGCTTGTACGATTTCACTCATTTGGTTTCACTTTCTGGCTCTCTGATGAAGCCCAACAAAGCTGCCTGGTTCTGGTAAGGCCACACTGAAATATCAAATACAACTTTTCATTTACTAAAAATACGTTTTCAAAAAGTTAATTTCTAATAAAAAAACTAAGCAGACAGGTGTGTATGTATACACATAGATAAAAAAGCTTCCTTTAACCAATCCTCATCCATCCAGCATACTTTCTTCTCTAAAATGGGATTTTTGAACTTTCCTCTAAAGACTGAGATCTCAAGATGGGAGAAGTCTTAAATGTTCACACAGGAGTTGGCCAAAATTTCTGATGATCCCAATTATCCCTAAAAAGGGTAAGAAAACTTTGAGTCAATAGTAGCTACGCATTTTAACAAGTTTTTCATTATTGATGTAAAGATTGGTCTAGAAATATTCATAAACATCATATAAAATGTGTTTGTATACACACAGGGAAACAAAGGCATAAAGAACATTAAATATCTTAAATCTTCTTCACAAACTGATGTCACACCTTACAGTGAGTGTTCTTTCTCCACCACACAGCCATAAATCAAATGAAACCGTTGTCATGCAGTGGAGTAGGTGTACACATTCATCAAAGGCAGCATTAAAAAAATGACATAATGAACCTTGCTGAACCAATAAGCAGCTTGATTCACTGTGGCTGTCCATTATATGATATTCTGTCAGCAATTTATCACAGTTCTTTACATGCTACATACATCTATAAATCAAAACTAGAAATAATGCAATTACTTTATTCTGCACAAAGGTCTCGCCAGAAGTAGATCCAGCTCTGCTGAAGAAAAGTAAGAGCTATTTAAGGCCAAAGGGAAGGTAATGATGGCTCATAATTAGGACTTGACAATAGGATGTCACAGTGCTAAATGAAATTTTAAAAAGGTACAGGCAAAAAAATAGTCATATGTAAAATTATCCAGCAAGCCAGCCTGTGTTTAGGAGTCTCTGAAAAAAAAATTGAATTCCTGTTAATTCTTTCAATGACACCACTGTAAGCAGCACGAGAAGTTAACACATCATATGGTCATTAGAAAAAGCTGAAGACATCCCATTTTATCTTATTTCTCTGAGTCTCCCATCAGCACAGATTTCAGTATTAGTAAAATATCCTAATTTTCTAGTCATTAGTACAAGACAGGTAAATCACAATACAGGGAATTTTGTTCAAATTTTTGTACACAAGTGAAAAACAAAGATATTATTTCAGGCAACATAAATGGCCTCCTATAGAGATACACCTCTGTGCACATTCCAAAACAATCAGACCCTAGGACTGCCAGGGTCTGATGTATCTAAAATCTTAACATTTAAAAAAATCAACTGTGCATATTACAATTAAGCCAAGGTGCTTGGTTTTCCTTCAAATTTATTTCCAATTTTAAGGATTTGGCCCAGCACAAGCCCCAAGAATTAAGGAACGTTGAGGAAAGCTCAAAGCCTTCACCTAAAAATTCCAATACGTTCCAAATACCAATCTTTTCAAATGCTACACTTTCACCCAGTTTAAAACCCGTGAAACACAACTTCACAAACTGAGCTGCAGGCAGTGTCCTGTGTGATGTTGCAGCCCCAGGATGCACAGTTTGACACCTGGAGTGCAGCATGCAGCACATACCTTCTCAGGCTGGGAGAAGGTCCCTGCATTACAGGGGGTTCTGGGGTCCCAGAGTTTCACTGTTTGGTCCCAGCTGCCAGTCACCATGACATTCACTTCTGGGCAGTACTCCACACACCTGATGGGAGCATCATGGGCACCAACAAGGTTTTCTGTAAGAAAACACAACATTCTGTAATTTCACTGGCCCTACAAACAGTCAGAATGTGGGAAATAAAGAATAAAAAAAGAACACTACCGCAGTACATGCATTTTCTGACATGCTAAAGGTGCATTTCTATGCCAGAAGTCCCTGTAAGGATAGTTCAGCCTTCAGAAGCATCAATTTTGCAAAGATCAGGATTGCCACATTTAGACTTATGTCCCTTGATCTTAAGATTTAAGAATTTTAGGCAGTCACTGAGAGATCTTTACAGGTATAAAGCATGTTCAGTATCAACTGGTATCACACTGACAAACACACTAATACAGAAAGGAACTTAAGCTTGTGTATATTAATAATAGGACAAGAAAAAGCAATTAGTATTACATCTTAATAAAAATATTAAAACAAACACTTGTAGGAAGCCAGCTATGGCAGAATTATTTGAGCTTTTTGGTACCATTACTGCACACACCCATTTGTCAAGCCCTGGCTATTGGCTGGTGCTGGTGACTGGCTGAAATTTGTTTTTCTCTGTAACACTCTAAAAACACATAAAAAAGTGAGCCAAACCAGTTCCATATTTTGCACCAACGAGGCACTGAAATTGTTATTTTCAAGCAACGTTTTCTTAGAAAAAAACTGTAGGACAAGGCCATGCTTGACAAAAGCAAAAGCTTTATCTATTGTCTGCCATGAAAGATCATTCTAAATACATCCAAACCACCAACCTCTGAAAAACAACGTGCTCAGTTTTAGTTCACCTTAGCTAATTTCCCCTAACTGAGCCACTGCCAGCCTATGGCAGAGCAGGATTATCATCAGAAAAACCAATTCAAGGCATCCTACAAGCAGCTACCAAACTGTCTGGCAAGCTGCCAAAGTCTTCCAAGTTTTTAGGTGGTCCTTATTAAAGCCACTGGTTATTTTGCTGGATACTTAAATATCCCCCATCTAAAGAGCCTGAAGCATATTCTGTGCATGTAAGTACATAAATCTGAAGCTTAGGTCAGTTGCTGCCAGCATTTGGAATTCAATCTGCTCACCTTGGTCCGTGTTTAGGTCGTGCATTTTCAGTTGCTGATCCAGCCCTCCACTCCAGGCATGGGTAGGATCCTAGAAAAGCATAAAATTTACCTTATTAAGCTTCCATGGCTGCTCTGCATTCAATAGCCTAAACTCATAACAAAGGACTTGCTTTCAAGAATTTTGGGAAGATGGGAATTAAGACAGAAATGTTAAGGTCTGACCCAGATTTAAACAGACAAAAGCTTTGCAAAATGTTGAAGTGCTTTGAGTGATATGAATTTCTTTAGTTTAAAAGTAAAACTAAAATAAATTTTTAAAAGGCAGTTATTGGCTATACCAAATAATTTCCATTTCTTCATATTTTAAATGACTTACAACCTAAGTTCCATCTAAGTGCAGTGCAATCCTAAAACTGGTTTAGGAGGGAGATATCATTTGAGAACCTGAATGTTGATCCACAGTACAGCATCAGCCACGTGACAAAATATTCAGTGAAAAAAAGCACAGGTACGTCCCCTCCTTAATTTCAGGGATTGACAATTCCTTGCACTTTGGGCACTCCACTGCTGTAAAATTATGATTAAAAAACCCCTCCCACACTTACATAGAAAGCACAGTCCAGGACAGCTCCTGAATGCTGATATTTGAGTCTCATGGTGTTGGCAGGAACATCATAGAGCCGAACAGTTGTGTCCCAGGATGAAACAAGCAGAAACTGAGAAGTGTTTGGACTAAACTTCACTGATGAAATCCCATCATCTGGAGTTTGGTTGAGTTTGAACTCGTTTGATCCTGTCATCTGCAGACAATGAGGCACAGATGCATTTTTAGGGACTACAAGAGCACAGGCCTAGCAAGTGAACGAGACTGAGCCCTCTCAAAGGCAGCCCAAAGCAGACCTGAAAACTTTCCTGGCTTTGTACACAGAACCCAAATTTCTCACAAACTCTAAAATTCAAGGTGCCAATCCCTGTCCAAAACCTCAGTAAACGCCTTCCACTTCAGAGAGCTTTTAAATATCAAATGCAACATGAATAAACAGCACAAAAATATTATGATCGTTATTATAATCTATAAGCTTAGATATTGTTACTTACAAATGTATTTCCCTCCCTCTGCTGAGTGTGTGGCTGTGTTTTTTGAAGTAAATATTCGTAAGTTATGTGAACATCAAGAAGTTACTCTAAAAAACACTTATGAGCAGGAAGGAATAGGATTTGAAAACTCCAAAACGTGTTGATTTGCTCCTGGATTGGTATGACTGTCACATACTTCCAAGAATTGCAACTGGATCATCTTTCATGCAGTTTTGGGCTCTGTGCAACTTTCAGACCTTTGGGCTTCCGTAACTGCTATGAAACATGTGCAACAAAAAGCTTTGAGATTGTTCTTCCCCCTCTCTTAGAATCCAAAGGGCAGGTAAAGAAAGGAAAGTTATGTTTTGTGGGGTGCTGAAACGTGGAGTAACCATGGAACTGGGATGTGACCAGGAAAAAACATCAACAATTCCATGAAAGATCAATGACTCCAAAGGCAGATGCAGCACTCCCATTCCAGGACTAGTCTGTAGAAAAATTCCAAGAAGAGCAGAAGCTATGAACTGCAAATTTCAGCTGGAAAACAGGTTAGCCCTTACAAACACTCTGAAAGAAGAAACTGCTGGTTACATATCCACCACCAAAACAACCACAGCTTCTTTCCAAGGCTTCTCAAGGCCTCAGCAGCACATTTACCTTCTGCTGAAGGGGCAGGGCAGTGAATTAGCTCAGATTTTCTGTAGCTGTCACCCCTGAATTTGTATGTACAGCTGCAGAGGTAAGACTGCACCTCTGAGAATAAATCAGGAGAGGAGGAGCACATGAACCAAGGGCAAGGTGCAAGTTCAGGGCACAATGATCCCAGTTCAGTGCTTGTCAGTAACTAAACAACCATCAAGTTGTGCAATAAAATGAGGAACACACATTCCCACACTGGAGAGATTTCCTGAGTGGGAGCTTTGCTCTGTAAGACATTCTTCAAACAGCACAAAAAAACCACTCACTGTGTCAACATAAATTGCTACTTCTGCTGTTTAAACATGAAGTGAGGGAGGGGAAAACCCTTTTAATAATAGAAAAGCTTCTTTTTGAGCCTCTTTTTAGCTCTGCTGTGGGAATACTTGAGGAAAGAGAGGGTTGAGGTTTTGCCACACATCTTTGCATGGGAACACTACTTGGAATTCAGCAGCACCTGCTGAGGATGTTTCAGATGGAGGTCCAAAGACAAAAAATCTAAAGGAATTCAGAACAACTGGGAAAATTAGACTGGACAAACTTATTGCCTTGTCTGCTTAGGCCAGAAAACTCAAACAAAACACGAGGATGTGAGGTACAAGCTATTGTATTATTTGAGACCTGGTACAAATTATTAGCCAGCCAAAAAAGCAACTCCAGGAGGCAAAGCTACTTCCACCAGAAACCTGGGAGGATGTCCCAAAGGTATTTTTAATCCAGAACAAAGTGCACAATATTAGAATTTCAGTCTGTCCTGCCTCTTACACATGGTAAAAAAAAATAAAGCAGACCAAGAGCTCCACATTGTCACAAAAACAGCTGCTCCACAACCAGGATTGCCAAGCCACAGCGTCGTGCCCACCTCAAACAACAAAGTCCTGGTAAAATGCTGAGGCACCACAAGAAAAAACTTTTAAGCGTTACAGAGAAAGCACATGGTGCTGAAATGGCTATTCTGACTTAACTACGAGGCCTAAATTTTAAAAAAATCATTTTTAGTGAACAAGCAAGAAATCAGTGCTCTTATAGCTCCTCTTGGAGCTATAAGGTGTCTCTCAGCTGGACGGAGTAGCTGGAACAAAGCAGAGCGTTCCAGCGAGAGCCTCCGGACTGCCAGCCCGCGCTTTTACTCAGAAAACATGAAACTCAAAATACCGTCTTCATGCTGAACCAGCTCCTTCCGCTGCTCCGCGGACCGCCAAGGAAAAGCTTCAGGAATTACGGCAGCGCCGAGGCTTCGGTCGCTCCCGAGCCGGGTCCCGGTGAAGCGCGGCGGGATGCGGGAAACGCTGCGGGAAGGGAAGGGAAGGAAAGCGAGTGAAGGGCCTGGGAACCGGGGGGGCACGGCAGCGCACCGGGGAACGAACGCGCTGGTTCGGGAGGGTTAGGATGCCCCCGGGGTGCCAACCCCGCTCCCCAAATCCCGGGTCCCGACCCTGAATCCCCGGTCCCGGTCCCGGTGCGGCCTCACCTCAGGCTCGCCTCAGCCTCCCCTCAGCCTCCGCCCCCGGCAGGGCCCGCGCGCGCGCGCCACCGCCCCCGGCCGCCATTGGCCGCTTCCAACGCACGTGACGCCGCGCTCCCGGCGGGCGCCGCGCTCCCGCCGCCGCGGGGCATGCCGGGAGTTGTAGTTCCCCTCTCCCGGGCGGCGGCCGCCGGTGGGGCCGGTCCTCTCTCCCGGCTGACAACGAGGGGTCCCGGGAGACGCCCCCGAGAGGAGCGCACGGGCTGGTGCCGCACGGAAAGAGAGGATGCTGCTGGCTTTTAGCGGTGTTAGCGGGCAAACCCGAAATACGAGTTATTTCCCCTAAAAAAAAAGTGTCCGAAAGGCGGAGCGGGGCTGAGCCCCCCGCCCTGGCTGCCGCTCCCCCGGGACAAGGGGTCTGGGGCTCAACCACCGGCTGTGGAGCGCGGGGAGAGCGTTCTCCTTCCCCGCCTGAAAACACCTTGTTTATCCCTTCGGATATTTTATTTCTCTGGTGTTCGGGGGTTTATTTCTCGCCGTCCCGGTTGCTGTAGCTGTTACACCCCGCGCTCGGTCCGGGCCGTACCTCGGAGCCGGTGGCCGCACTTTAATCGCCACTTGCCGCGGGATTTACTCATTTTGGGTGCCCGATCGAGGCCGTGTCCCGTGGGGAGCCGTCGAGGATGCCCGGTGCGAGCCCGGGGCGCGGAGAGCAGGGATCGGTCCCCGGCAGCACCGAGCCCATCGCCGCGCCTGCCGCCAACACGCTCCGAAAACCAGAAAAACGCTCCCCGTTTGCGAAACTTTTCGGGAAATACCCCTCCTCTCCCAGCCGAGA
>VZRO01005746.1:602878-615378 GCA_013397915.1 Daphoenositta chrysoptera
CGGTCCCGGAGCATCCCCCGCGCCGGCCCGCACATCCCGGGACACCGGGAAGCGGCGGCTCCGCGCCCTGGGAGCCGCGCCGTGAGCCCCGGTAGGGCGGTGACACCGCGAGCTGCCCGCCGGTACCGCCCAGCGGCGGAGGGAAGGTGGGGCTCCTGATTTGGGAAGTGAAAAAAAGTGAGAAGGAAGGAAGGAAAGTGGGAAGGGAGGGAGGGAGGAAGGAAGGAATGACAGGAGGAAGGAAGGAAGGAAGGGAGGAAGGAAGGAAAGGAGGAAGGAAGAAAGGAAGGAAGGAAGGAAGGAAGGAAGGAAGGAAGGAAGGAAGGAAGGGAATACCAGCCACTCAATCACTCAGTTGTGGCATTCGTTTAAACATTTGGAACACCTTTGAGCACGCACTGCAGAAATCTGCCCCGGCACGTGCAGAGCTCTGGACTCGGAGTGCTCACATGTGCATAGGGGCAGCAAACCCTGTTCTAAACATTTTAACGCCCAGATCAAATCTGCCTGATTTTTCTTGCTGTTTTGTTTTAAAGACACCCACTTGGCAATTTGAAGTAAGACATCTTTTATCTGAATCAAATTCCCCAGGAGTTTTACTCCCTGAACACTTGGGGTTGTAAATAGAGGGAGAATTTACAAAGAGCCAGTCAGGCAACATTTTTGGCTGCAACAGATGTGGTATTTCATGTACTTTCTGCACATCTCGGGGATGGGGTCTCAGCAATCAATAGTTTGCAGAAATATTCTGTTATTAACAAGTGTTTCTTGTTCCTGCTCTCATTAGCAACTTAAAGCACCTGGCAAAGTCAAAGTCATGGGGAATTTTTCAAAGAAATGCTATTTCTCTGGGAATATCCCTCAAATCAGGGGTAAAACGTACAGAGGAAAAAAGCCAGACAGATGGAAAATAGTTTCTATTCGGGAAACAGCCAGGAGCCACCTAACGCAGGCTCCTGCCTGAGACCTGGGGTAAAGCTCTGTGTTAAATGTTTGCAGCTCTTACATGAAAAGCCAAGGGTGAAAGGTTCTTACAGAAGACCCCAGTGCATTTCTCCAACTCAGGGAAGATTTTATTTAGATATGAGTCACCAAAATAATTCTGTACTGAACCTCCCAGCCTTTTCCATTCATCTTTCACTGCTTCGGTAATTATGAGGTCCTAATCCCTTTGGAGTCCCTCAGGGCAAACAACTCACGGTAGAAAGCCAAGCAAGGACAAAAAAATCAAACCAGCCTCTGGAAATGTTAAAAGAAATTCCCACTTTGCAATTTTTTACTGCAAAACAAACAAACAAACAAAACCCTGCAGTGTTCTAAAAGAGCATTTCTCTGTCTCTATTATTTAAGGTCCATGGATTTCTCACTTATTTATGTATTTTATTTATTCCCCCTCCCCAGCAATATCTGGATGCTAAAGACTGGTATTGACCATTCCCCCCTTGCCCACTGGTGATGGAGCTGAGTGGATTTTGCTGCAGTCTTTATTTTCTGTTTCTAGACTTTCACTCGTACCATTCCATTGTAAACAGATAATTATTATTTCATTAGTGTTGCAATTCAGAATTAATTGGCTAATTTACACATGGATCAATTGTATAAATGTGATGTTTGTGATAGGTGCTTGATATGATTTAAAGTAATTGTTTATTTTCGGGTTTTGGCTGTATTGTATTGCAAAGTGATTTATCTCCTTATTTATCCTGTCTCAGCACTGCCTCTTCTTTTTCATTATTTTTCTAAAGAGCTACACTCTTGCTAGGCTGGAGAGTGGACCTGGGTGCTGGGATTCTGCGGTGCCCCACTGCTGTGAGCTCCAAAAAGCCCTTCCTTGCAGCCTGCTGATGAGGATGTGCAGAGCACAGCAGCCCTGTTTTCCTGGCAGGAATTACTCACTGCAGCCTGTATTTCACCCAGATCCTCGTCCCATCTTTATCTGCCACCCCTGAGCGTCCCCACTGTAACCACAGGTGACAAACTTCGGGTCACCTTGGGTTCAGCTTTCTCTTTGCCATCCTGAGGAAAGGAAAGTGCTGAGATTCCTTGTTCCTTTATTTGTCCGAGTGGGAGCTCTCCTGGAGATGTTTGCAGCATCTGGCCTTCCAGCAATTGTAGGGAAGCAGAATTCCTCCCAGACACTGCTCCATGGCTAACACCAAACCTTCTTCCACAGGAAAATGCTGAGGTATCTCCTTGCATCAGGGTTTAGATGTCCAGAAGGAGAAGAAAGAAAGGATGAGAAGACATTTAATGGCTTGCCCCACTCACAAACACTCCCTACCCGGGCAATCAAAATGAATCCTTCCACCATCAGATTTTGGAGCTCCTGTCATGCTGTCCAGGCATGTAAACACAATTTTGTGAATGCCAGAGATTAACTGCTGCAGAGTCTGAGCTGTTCCCTATGGCTCTCCCCTTCCTATTGCAAATCCTTTCACATTATCAGGGCCTTCTTAAAATCTGAGTTCTTCAGACACGTGGCATTTCTCTGTCAGTCTTTCAAGAGCTTCTTCTGAGATGCATGGCTGGAAACAAACAGAAAAGGGATGCTACTTTCTCATCAAAAGGAATGTCTCTTGTGGGATGTATTTGATAAGGATGTTTTATTCAAGACTGGAAAAACTACAAGGGAGTTATGCTTCAAAGCCTGTCTCAGGTTTCCCCAGGCTGAGTGGCTCAGGGTGCATGAGATGTGTGTGGGTTGAGAGGTATTTTGGAACAGTTAAAGTTGTTCCCTTATTATGCCTTACAATGGCATTTTTGTACCTTTAAATGGAAGGCTTTGTTAGTGTCTGTTTTCCAGTGGCTTCCTGGCAAGCTGAGAGTCTTCCCTGACAAATGTTGGAGTCTCGTAGCACTTCAAGAAAGCAGATTGTTCCATTTATGAGACTTTTATTTCTGAGGCTCGTCACAGTCCTGTGTCTGACTCACAGAGATATCATTTTTATCAGAAAGGGGGAAGAATTTCTAGGTTGTGATGTTTTTGTGAAACAAGTGCTGCTGCAAATTCCGTGTAATTTGGAGTAAATCCACGGGGACAGAAGGGACAAGGTGCAGGTGAGGTGATCTAAGCACAGTCTTTGTCTCACAGAGCACTACACATGTCCTCTTGAGACACAGCTAAGATGCTCTGATGTCATCACAAACTCGTTCAACATTTCCTTTGCCCACCAGTCTAATTTCTAGAAGGTTTCATCATCCTGCTATTAGTCATGTGTGCACAATTTATCACTTCCTCAAGCGAACTCACCGAATGGAGGTCAGCTAAATACACCGGAGGAAATCCTTTGTGAGAAGCACCACTGGAGGGTTTGAAGGCAGAGCATGTGCTGTTCTCTAACATCTTATCCAAACATAAACTTCAGCTCATCTTTCAAAATGTGTCAGGACAGGGACACCCAAAGAAAAACGAATGAAGGTGGCTTTGCAGCTTTTATGTTTGAAAACCAGTACTTTTATAGCCAGTTGTAAAGTGTGAAGTATCATGTAAAAATATAAAAACACCCAAAAATCAAAACCAGGACTATGTAAACATCAGGACTGGTGAAATCCAAAATAAACAGATTTCTTTGTGGCCATTAATAGGTCATTTATTAAAATCTGCAAAAAATCCTGTCACCACACCTGAAAAGCGCTGAGTATTTCCAGCTCCTACTGAAATAGAGAATTGTTACGGAGCTCTGTGGTGAATGTGGCTGGAAAAGAGGTGTTCTAACCCACACTCAGCCTTCAGGCCTCAGATCCAAACTCACCATTTGCAGAGAGCCAACAGAGAGCAGAGCACATCCAGTGTTTGTGTGCAGGGCAGCCGGATAATGTGCAGTTTTAGGAGTTCTTAAATAATCATTGATTTCAAAAGTGTTACAGCCCATTGACTCAAAAATCAGCTGCTTATAAAGCCTCTCATGTTCACATCCCAGATCCTTGGCAATTGCACAAGAGTTCTGCTGGGTGTACATAGTGAACATGGGCTGTATTCTGAATTTCATGGGAAGATCCCGAGATCACCCCCATTTCCCTAGGAAGGTTTGCTGTAGCTGGCATGACAGTCTGAACCAGCTTGCTCTGAGTCAGCAGATCCCCAAAATAGCTCGTGGTTTTGCAAAACAAATGAATGATGGGGTCATTTTGTGCTTCCACAAGAGCTTCTTTGTCAAACCTCCGTGGGCTTTGCACTTATTAATGGCTCTGCCTCGCCTGCCAGTCCCCAGGGAAAGCAGCTTCTCAGGGGACCTCCGTGTTTTTTAGGAACCCCAGGAAGCCAAAGTGATGCTCACACCACAGGAGGCTCCTTCTCCCTGGTTTGGCTGGGGTATCCCCGAGACTTCTTGTCTTCAGATATTCAGGCAGTTTAGGTACTCATGTCCCTCCTGTGGTGCACGGACTCTGTTCTATCAGTTCTGCGAAACAGAACAGAAAAAATAATCTTTTTGGGCTTCTTTCTGCACAACATTTCTGTGAATTCCAGGGAAAGCTTTATCCTAGACAACAAAGTTGCTTATTTCTATATATATTAATATAAGTGCACAAATCCACGTTATAAAAACAAAGTATCAGAGGTCAAGAAATGACTGCCCAAATTTCAAATCATCCTTTGAGACACAGCTTTACATTTAAGTTTTTCGTTGTTTGTTGTTGTTTTGGGGCTTTTTTTTTACATTTTTATTCTATCATGGAAAATTTGGAGATCTATTAGAAAGACAAGCACTATACAGAAAATACTTTTAATGCATTTTGATTAAACCTTAGCAATATACACCAGAAATTCATCAGTAGTAAACCTGATGGAAGCAATGCTGGCAGAGAGCAGTGGAAAGATTAAATGCAGCTTGTGCAAAACTTCTGACACTCAGCTTCATCACCATCAGAACCATGGTAGTTCCACGGCTTTTGGACAAGAGAAGATTCGCTTTGGAATTAAGCCACAGGGATCCAACCCGTCCCGAGTAGTGGCTTGAAACTCTTTCCTCATATGAAGATGTGGAAAGCAGCCTTGGAGAACTAACGAAGCACAACTAAGGGTGACTTCTTCACATCATTTTAAGAGATTTTTGGCTTGTCACTAAGGGTCTGTAAACAACATTAGAAAAAAGAAAACCCAATTAAAAGGGACTGCGTGCAGTTGAACACCTCCTTCAAGGTGGCAGCTAGGGAAAATAATAAAATATTATGTATAACAGAAAGTGAAAGAATTCCAGCTAGGTATACACGTGAAATGCAACATATTTAAATAATATTGGGCTTCTACAGACCAATAGAATTGTCAAAATGATAATTTTAACATAGAAACAAACATTAGCTGTGTCTCCTCAGCAGCCTGATGTGTATTCTTGCCATGTGCTGTCATTCCCAGAGTGTGACATCCAAGTTATTTGTGCAATGCTGCCATGAGAAAAACCCCTCACCGCATAACCAACACCCCCCAGATCACTGCTGCTTCAAATATTCCAGGCAGGAAAATCCTGTGCAGTACACGCCACTCTGCCTTGAGAAGTTTGTTGTGTGTTGCTGTGCTTGAGAGCTGCAGTGGAGTGAAGAACAGAGGAAATGCTAAAAGACTCGAGGGCAAACTTGTGAATGACACCTCTGCTTTTTTTTGTTGGTTTGTTGGTTTTTTGGCAGCAAGGGAGGGAGGTGAGGGAGAGAATGAGGTGCTTTCTCTCCAGTCAGAGATCCTGGTTTGATTCTGTTCCAGCCACGGTGCTGGTAAAGCACTGAAGCTGATCAGAAATTGCAGAGCACTGATCAGGATTTCCAGATGTCCTTGAAAATGCCCTTCACCTTCCCAATCAGGCTCTGAAATGATAATATATTGATCGGGGTGCTCGGCAGCAGCGTGACACACGCAGGGTTATTGATAAGCAGCGCTGATATTTCCAGGTGACAAACAAGGGTGGGGGAGGCGATTAAAACAGGAACGCAAAGCTGCCACGAGAATCTCCAGCTGGGAAACTTGGGCTCTGAGCGATATTGCCAAAAAAGCTTTCTGCGTTTTGTCTGGGAACAGATTTCCACCTGAATCTGTGGAGAATAATTTCTGATATTATTCTACTGATGATAATAAATACAAATCCAGCGGTGGAGGGATGCACCACTGGGCACCTCCCCGCTGGTCCAGGCGGCGCGGCCGCCCTTCAGCACCAGGGCCAGCGCCGGGAGCATCCTCCCGCAGCTTTGGGATCCATCCCGCTCATCCCGTCCTCCCGACATCCCGGGATAACGCTGCTCCCAGCAGGATGAAGGGCTCCTGTGTGCTCGTGGGGATGTGCGAGAGAGAAAGAGAGTAGAGGTTTGTTGCTATTGTAAAAGCTCCAAACAACAAAATAATTAAATGTAGCTAGACCCTGAGATTACAAATTCAATCCAGGACCCTTTGTCTACTGTGTCCTGAACCTTCTCGGGTAAATTCAAGAGAATTACATCTCGGGTTATTTTAATATCAAAGCATTTCATAAGAAGACATGGGAATTGTTTTCCTTTCCAACAGTGTTGATGCATTGCCCTGTTTATTCCCCAGCTGGTATTTTTTGTACTTCTCAGGGATATATCAAAGTTTATGCAGTATGTGTAACTCGGGGGAGATGGAAAAGGCATTGACAATATTAATTGTTTCATAAATAGCGTCAGATAGGATACGCTTTTTATACCCTTGGTTTAAACCCTGTTAGTGAAAAACCAATACCCTGCCATTTGTTTATACTTTTCTTGGCGTACAAGGCAGATATATTAGAGAGAATGAAGCCAATAAAAGGTTACAGGCAGCCTTTTCCACTCTCAACTTTTAGGCATGGCCCCTTTTTCAAAAGAAAA
The DNA here is from genome assembly GCA_013397915.1 of Daphoenositta chrysoptera. Taxonomy (NCBI): domain Eukaryota; kingdom Metazoa; phylum Chordata; class Aves; order Passeriformes; genus Daphoenositta; species Daphoenositta chrysoptera. Next base: position 609,689 of record VZRO01005746.1, read on the forward strand.
CTGTCTTTTATTTTGGAACATTATAACCATTCCACCTGTCTGTAAAAATGTATGAAGAACCAGAAATTACAAAGGACCAAATAGAAAGGACCCTTTGCTTTTAGGTGAGCACTTCTTCACACAAACAATTCCATGGACTCCACCATGAGCAATTCCACGCCTCCACAAGCACCTGCTGAGGCAGAGGGATGAAGGGCTCCACCAGCCAGCCCAGCAGTGTGGGCGTCCCTGAGGCAAAGCTGTCTCAGAGAAAAAGGCTCAGAATCAAAAAAAAACCCTCTTTTCTTCACTCTTCTTATTTGGATCCAAGAAGTGTCAGAGGAAGAAGTCCTGAGGGTGGAAACAGGAACTGCAACCAATCCCAAAGGCAGCACATGACTGATCGTTTCAGACAAGGAAAATGCTCTGCAAATTAACTACTGGAGTTCTTGCAAAAGTTTTTAATCCGAGCAATGGTAAAAGAGACTCCTGAAAAAACCGTTTGCACTGCAAGCGTTTTACTCCTTGCAGTCCTTTTATTTCCTTTATTCAGCATTTTAGCCCCTGCAGGAAGGGACAAGGAGGGAGGTTGAGGTGGATTTACTGGTAGGGTGTGGTGGGTTTGCCTCTGCTTTCATTTAAAAAAATGTTTTAATCATGTTCTACTCAGTGTCACAAGCCAAAGAAATACATCCCTTGCACATCTTTAAACAAGTGTTTCAATGCTGTCGTGTTCTGCTATATTAATATCACAGTTTGGGAAGATATGTAGCATAGCAGCACCTAACCGAAGGCTGGAATGTTGGAAATCAAGAGAGGAAAGAAGGAAGAAAATGCCATTCAATATTCCTGGAAATTCCATAGAAATCCATGAAAATGTGCTGTGCATCGTTTTTTTTCATAGCATGAAGTGGCCCCACTGCAGTCTTGAGTCCCTTCTGCAGGATGACAAGAGCAGCAGTTTTCCTTAAGGATAGGCACTCCCAGGGTTTTCCCTTGATCTGTGCACAAGGAATGTGAAGCTCGATGTCCTGGTTTGCCAAGCAGCTCTTCACGGATCATCTCCTACAACCTCAGGAACTTTCTGTGCAGAATCAAAGGTCAGGCCCTGTGGCAACGGCATAAAATTCGTTCCCAGAGGGAACACCGAGGTCCTTTCTCCATTCCAGCTGCAGAGGGGAGGAGGTTTTGTTCAGCAGCCACGTTTATTCCAGACCTATTTGTTGCTCAGACTACAGTAAATCAGGGGTATCTGACTGCTTCAGCATCTCTCAGGCCTGAAATGCTTTTAGGGATATGTTCCAGAAAAGTAGAAACTTGCTGAAAAGGAAAGGAAAAGGAATAAGGAAATAGGAAAAGGAATAAGGAAAACGAGAGGTACCTGTGGAGGCACCAGGTGCCAAAGCCAGGCAGAGATCAGGATTTTTATTTGCCTCCCAGGCAGAGCCTGTGCACACCCAGACACCTGGAGAGGACTGTCAGGTACCCACACGAGTAAAGAAAGCAGTGAGAGTGAAGAAAGCAGCAAGAATGACAAAAGCAGCAAGAATAAATGCTGGCTGGAAGCTGCTCCCACGGCTGCCCACGGCTGACTGTAGCTCAGCCCTGTGATGTGTGAAATGTTGTGCTTGGGACAAGATGAGAAAGAACCCCCTGAGCAGAGTCCTCCACCCTGAATCCTCCTGTGATCTGATCAGACAGAGGGAAGGGCATCGGGGTTACCCAGTATAAAGTACATTTTAAAGAGCCACTCCTCACCCTTTCTCCAGCACAGCCTTTTCCAGTTGCTCTGGAAGGCCAAGAGTGACAACAAGGGAGAATTTTTCTCCCTCAGTGCAAAAGCAGATGTGACAAGGGGTGAACTCTGTGTAAAGTCTTTACCTAAATCACGTTAGTCTCACCATCAGACCCCAATCTCCAGCTCCAGGGTTAGAGAGCTCAGTGCACCCCACCCGTGGCATCAAGGCTGGCCCAGCAGCTCCCTTTTGCCACTCACCACATCTCTTGAGCTGGTCTGAAACACCAAAACCAAATCCCATTTCCAGCAATGCTCGTGCTTTGCCTTGCTCCTCAACCTGCCAGTCCTAATGACTCGCAATTAAATAAAAGCCTTCCTCACGCTCTGGGTGTCCCTGCCCGTCCTCCCTGCGAGGCTGAGGCTTTAATTTCACCCTTCTCACAGTAGCAGACTCCTGGGGCAGGCAGCAGGATTGTGACTCACGTACTGTGGGCAGTAATGATGATCCAAAAAGCAAACGGAGGTGGGCAGTGAAGGAGAAATCACTTATGCAAATAGAAATATTTTCAATAATGATCAACAGCATGAGAAAGAATATAGGAAAAATTACATTAGGCAGAGGAGCTTCATTTTTAAAATGTTCCCTAAGTGCTAGAAATCTTCCCATCTTCATTTTTCCCTTTAAACTCTGTCATTTGTACAGCCTATTAACCTTTAACTTTATGACTATCCTAACGTGAAATACTGGCAGCATTTAAGTCTGAGAATACTAGAGACCTACCTTCCTGGTTGGCAACAGAGGTGAAGCACTTTCTTTTAAATCAGTCATTTTTAATATCAGTCATATACACACAGCATCAGGGACACTATTTTTAGATTCACGTGCTGGTGTTACTTATAACAAATGCTCTACAGACCCCAGTTATCTTCCCTCAGAGATCTTACAGAGCCCTTCTTGTCTGTCCTCTCTCTGTTTGTCTCCCTAATTGTAGTCTTCAACTCCGCTCAAAAGTAGAGGAGAAAATTAAATCAAATCACTTCCCTCAAATTCCCTCCTTCCTGCTCTTAAAAAAAAGACAATGTAAAATTAATGATTTGTGTTTTCCAGAGTTGCTGAGGAGTCGAGCCGAGGCTGGGACTGCGTGGTGTGAAGCCCTGAACCACTGTTACTCCTTCTGCCCTGCAGAGCTGGCGTGGGGCAGGCGGGGAGGGGTGATGAAGTGACTTCCAAAAAGTGGTGAGGACGAAGTGGCTCATCCTGGCAGGGAGTGCTGGGGCCGTATCGATTCCTCCTGCGGCAGGGGATGGAGCAGCTTTAGCTTTTGCTTTAATTGCTTTTTTGCTTTTGCTTTAATTGTCACCACTAGTCCAAACCTCAGGAGTGACAAGGGCTGCTCAGACCTGAGGACAGGAAGTTCTGTTGTTTGTAGCTAAATCTCAGTGACTAAACAGCACCCGGGGATGAGGGGGGATGATCTGTCGGGAATCTGCTGGATCTCCTCTCTGCCAGGGAGTGCATTCCTCGAGGGCTGGGCATGGCCCTGCCGTGGGACATCACTGTGGCCTGGGACAGCTCCCAAAAGGAACTTTCTGTTGGAAAGAACAGCCAAAGCTGTTACACTGATGGCTGAGAAAACACTGCCTCAGAGCTGAACTGTCAGAATTTATTTACACAAAGCCTTCCCCTTCCCTCTCACTCTTTCAGACTCGGCAAACCTTCAAGAAGCTCAGCAGGGAGTCCTGGAGCAGCACTTTGAGCCAGTTTTCCAGGCAGGAGCCTGTGCCTCTCTCCTTTACCAGAAAATATCCAGTCCCAAGGAGTGAGATGGGGACCAGAGTGGCCCTGGCTGCCCAGTCCCCCCCGGACACCTCAGGATGGCAGGAGGAGCCCCGGGCTGTACAAATGTCCCTCTCTGCCCCCTCCAAGGCACGGGGCTCCCTTCCTGGGTGAAGGGCGTGGGCAGTGGGAGCAGTTCTAGCGACAAAGGTTTGAATCAGGAAATTTTACCCCCGTCTGAGCTTTCACTCTCTTAGGGAATCTTCTGCTCTCGGGACTGCTCTCCTGAACCTGAAAAAGGTTCACTGAAACTGCAGACTTGCTTTTGGGTAGAAATGATCAGCCACCAGCCCAGCCTGAGCAGGGGCTCTGGAAGGATTTTTGGCTATGGATCAAAATCAGCCGAGGAAAAGAAATAGGTGGAACAACTAAAGATTTGAGCAAGACTCGGTCAAAGGAGGAAATGCAGAGCTAAGCTTGCTCTTGCATCCTACGTGTACCCTGTCTTGCAGTGCTCCAGCCTCGTACAGGTGGATTTCTGAGGTGGCAGAGGAAGCAGATGGAATTTATGTGTATGTTGATGTCCAGATTTTCCACCAGACTCTGTCCAAAGCCTCCATGAAATGGAGTTCAACGCGCAGCAGCGATTTCCTCGGGTGACAGCTCAGGTCCTGCAGGGACAGCTGGCACATGCCACCACACCCAGCACTGCCAGCACACCCGTGTCCCCTCCTGCTCTCACAGGACCTGAGGGAAGTCCCCAAAACTTCAGCAGGATTCAGCTACCTCACCGTGGAGCCGCTTTCCTAAACTCCAGCTGGGTTTTTAGGAGCACGTTTAGTTTAGGCGCGCTCTTGGGCCCTATTGATTTTAATGCAACAATCATATGTTTAAAACTTAGCATGTGTTTAATTGCTGCACTGAATAACAGCAGCAGGATCTGGTGCTCACACGCCTTGCTGACCCAGTGCTGGGAGAGAAATGTGGCACCAGCCTCACAGCAAGATGGCATTTGTCCCAAACCTGTCCCAAACCTGAAATCAGACGATCCCAAATTCTTCTTTTTATTTTGGAATTAGATATAGTTTCCTAAAAGCACAAATGAATTTGGAAGGGAAACTACGTAAAGCTTCTTGTTCATTTAGCTCCCACTCTCAGGTATTTAATTTTTGGCATTTTCCTAAAGTTTTCATCTCTCCAAGTCTTGTTTTATGGTTAGTATAAGGCCAGCCGGAAAGATAATATATTGTGACTGTTATATTATTTATTTCAAAGCCAAGTTATTGATTATTGCACTCTGAAAATGACAAATAGCATCTGAGAAAGGCACGGTCAGCGAGTTCTATTAAAGAAATGATAGTATTGCTCATGGATTGTTAAAAGGTTCGGTTTAGATACTTTATAGGTTTATATCCATCACTATTTAATGACCAAATGATGAAAAATACGAGTCACAGGGACAATTCCTTTCTGTTACAGTTTTACGTTTAAGCAGTTAGCAAAATAAGAGAGATTTTTGTGCTAGGGGTCTATGCACCCAGACCTTGTAATCCAGGACTGAGGTTGATTATTTTAAAGGCAATGATTCAATACAGGTAATCCTGCACCTGGGGCACACTGGAGAGGGTCAAATCCTTCCTGAGCAGTGGGGTGGGATGGGATGGGATGGGATGGGATGGGATGGGATGGGATGGGTAACGGAAATCCTTTACCTCAGCACCCCGGTGATTCCCAGTGCTGATCCAGCTCCCGGGAGCGGCTGGATCCATCCAGCACCTGGAGCAGAGCAGGATCNGAGCCAGGGAGGCAGGAGGGGTGGAGAGGATCCATCGTGTTACACGTCCCACCAAGGAGCCCCCCTGACTCCCCAGAGCTCCCCTCAGGGCCCAGTGCCAGGCCAAGGCCTGGGGAAATGCTCCTTTTCCCACCATGATCCCACCAGGCAGGGCAGAGGAGTCCAGGGATGGGCCACTCTGGAGGAACAAGTGGACATCAATGAGTAGGAACCAGTCTCACCCCAGGGCAGTCCTGGTGTCCCTGGTGTCCCTGATGTTCTCCATTCCCCTTCCTAAAGGGAGCCAGAGTAGGATTTGCCCTGTTTCCCCCATATTTAACCCCACGAGCTCAAGCTGGAAGCCCAGCAAGCATCACTTTTTTGTTTGCCACAGGTAGGAAAGCCTCTCTTTTCACTCGTAT
>VZRO01005746.1:620378-646338 GCA_013397915.1 Daphoenositta chrysoptera
CCTGGACTCCAGCTTGGCTGAACAGAATCCCATCACCAAACAATGCATCCTTCTTCTTCAAAAACGCTTTAAGAGTCCAGGGATGGTGAGATTGCTCACCCTCCTCCAGCTGGCAGCAGATTTGGAGACTTGCTGGCTGTGGGGACCCTGCGGCTCCTGGGTCTGGTGGCTGGGTCCCCAATCTGCCTTGTGCCCCCAGTAAGCAGCAGGAGCCTCGCTGGTGGCCTGGTGAGCCCGTGGGGCACAGAGCCACTACAGCAGGATCCCCTGTGCCAGGTTATGGCCAGCTCAGTCCTGGGCTGGATGGGGATGGCTGATGGAAGGATTTCTGCCTCCTCTCCAATCTGCCTTTCAGATCTCCTCGACAACTGGCTGCAAGCCATTATTCCCCCAACTGTTGCTGGTTTTTAAGCCCTACAGCTGCTCTGCGCAATCCTAACCACCTCTCTGATTGTTCATTAGGGACCTGCAATACTCTTGGTTTATTCCATTTACACCTGGGTTTAACTATCAGTGGTTTTGTGCTCCATCACCTCTTCATTACGAGGCTGAATCGCTTCCTGAGGACCAAACCATGCAGAGTCTCACGGCCCCTGCAAGGCTCTGGGCGCCTTCTCTTCCCATCCATTTCACTTAGGCACCTGCTCTCCACGGAAATTGACGGCCAGCTCGGGCTGGACGAGTCCTGAGCTCAGGTTCTGCACTCAAAATCTTCATTTGCAGCAAACAAAGCTGCACGTGGCTGTGCAGGACGCAGGGCAGTGCGTGCGTGGCCATCGAGGACCGAAGGGCTAATCAAGGATCAATAATCACAATGATCGAGGCAACAGCTTTGGAATATTTAATCAGGGACAACAATTAAGGTTCTTTTAGAGGTTGCAAGTGCAAAGTCTTGAATCCAAGTCAAGTGTTCACCCTTAATGATTGCAAAATTTTCCCCAAATGATGCCCCCTCCCACTCAGCCTCCTGCAGAGCCAGCACAGGAACAAGGATCACACGAAATTGCAATGAACTTTTCTTCTCTGCCAGTTCCTCATCCCTTTTAAATAATGCCCAGCTAAGGATAGAATTTATAATTTAACTGGCATGATAGCCCGCCATTAAGTGCTTCCCAAGGAAATTTTGGATGAGAAGACTTGCATTTTAAAAAGAATAAAGATCTGCCGGAATTCCTCAGCTAACGGGGGCTGAAGTGCTAGCAGGCTTTTTGGCTTTATTTCTCTGAATGATATTCAGAATTTGGAAGTGAAGAAGAATATTTGCTTCCTGGTAGCCTGAATTCCACCGAGATAGAAATCTCTGTCTCTTTGAGAATGATAAAAGAAGTCAGGCAGGGTATTGTATACCATCCTGCATTAAGAAAAACTCGGAGGTTTAAGGCCATCTGTATTTAGATCCAAGGACAGATGAGACATTTAAATTTTAGTAGCACTCAGTTATATACCTGACATAGAGAAATGGCTGCAATCCTTTTTATCAGGCTGGAGAATAGGCATTAAATGACAAAATATTAGTCAGGCCATAGATCCCCGAAACGTATAAGTTCTGCAGCAGCTTCATTAAATCTGTTTTTTATCAGAGAGGAGAGAAGGGTCTGGTATAACATTGCCAGCGTTTGAGGCATTGGGCTTTTAGAGAATCACTGCCAGATACTTCATCCATCTGTCTATTTTCATATTTATTGTTTTACCAATCACTTTATTCATCCATCTGTTCATCTGTGTAAACCCATTTTTTTAAATTTTAATTTTTATTTATGGACTGACCTTAATAAACTCTCCTCAAGTACCGCGTGTTTATCACTGTCACGGATGAAAACGTTATTAATGACAGGAGGGCCGCGCGGGGAGGACGAGCGCCCTTTAAATTCCTTTTCAGCTGACTGGGCTGCAGCCCCTCGGCTGGGAGGGGGTGGCTGGATCGATAAGGTCGGAGTTCAGGCACTGGTCCCATCCCCTCCATCATCCCCATCACTGCCAGCTGGCAACCCTGCAGCTGGAGCGGGGGCACCTCCCCGCCTTCGGGAATCGCGGCCAAGCCTTTCCCGCCCCGCAGGAACAGCTGGGAGCAGCCCGGGATGGTTATTTTGGAATGTCTAGAAGGGAACACGCGGATGTCAACGCAAGGGAGCAGCCCGGGCTGTTTGGAGGCCCAGGGGTGCAGCTCTTCCAGGGAAATCCTGGCTGAGCATAAATCAGGGATGCACCCTAAACGCTCTCCCAGCCCACGAGGGAAGGGGAGGTGGGCTGGGCTGGTTTCCAGCACAGCCACCAGGGCTGTACTTCCAATCCAACCACTCAAACTGCTTTAATTTCCTCAGACCCAGGGCTGATCACCACAACAGAGCAGCCAGGGCTTGGGTACCACACCTGGTTTGGGCAGCAAGCCCAAGGTGCTTCTCTTCACGGGTGCACAGCCCGCAGCGCCGCTCAGAAAACGCTGTTTGGTCCCACTAATCACCCCCATCCCTAATTTCCCACAGCAATTCGGGAGATAATTACAGGGAAGGTGGCGAGAGCGCCTCGAGTGCCTCGAAATTACGCACCTCTGGATTAAGAGCGTTTCAAATTTATGACAGGCAATAGTCACGAGGTGGCTATAAATGCTTTACGGGTTCACTTAGTTGACATAAAGCCTAACCTTGCCACAAAAATACATTTTTATTCCGCTGGCTTAAAGCAGGTTTGACAAATACTCTCCAGGATAACTCAACCCTCGCGTTTTATCTTTGCTTGGCCCAGGTGCCGCCTGCGACAGAGTTTTGTCATGAAAGATGGAGCTCTGAGGCTGGGGACATTCCCCTCATGGCTTCATCTCACCTCCCAGCTCATTAGAAACCTTGGGCTCCTGCCTGGCATTTTATTTTGACATCGGAGGTGTAAATCAAGTCATAAACATATTTAAACTAATGTTGTTGAAAATCCGTAATTCTGACAGCGAAATGAGCGGCAAAAAGTGCATATAAAATTTGGTGACATGTAATTTTAACTTCATTCCGTCCCTTTGCTTTTGAGACATTGTTACCTGCAGGATAAAGCAATAAAATAAGGATGTACAAGAATGTGTCAAATGTAGGGCTTCCCTAAATTACACTCTCAGGCACAGATTAATACATTTAATACATTCCAGTCATGAGTGAAGTACTTATAGCAGAACAACTGCTCCTTCAGTGATATCATTCACTGGAATGAACTACAGCTAACAGTGACAAGCTGGAAAAATGCCCCCACTTTTCAAACTGTACAAATGGCATTTGGACACAGTAACTCAAAACTGGACACTTCATTTCAAGTTTAAAGCTAGTGGTCCAGTCAAAAGCTATTACTCCATCTTCTTTATTTGTAGTCCATGCTTTTGTGCTCTTTAAGAATCAAATAAATACTGGTGTAATGGTTAGCAACTGCCAGTTCAACGAAAAATACTGCTAAATTCGCCAATAAGTCTTTTTTCTACACACACAAATTTATGACATAAGAACTGAACCCATTCCTGTTACAATGTCTGGATAGTTTTTTAATGTAGAGGGAGACTCACTTTAGTGATAAGAGTTTAAGCCTCAACTCCTTTTTCCTTCTGCCTGGATCATACATCTGGATGGAGAAGAGGGGGAGACAAACGGCCCCTGGGTGCCAGCCGAGGTGCACTGAGCTGGCCGTGCTCAGCTCCAGCACAGCTCAGGAAAGAGCTCCCTGTGCCTCTGCACCGACTCTTTCCCTTTTGCATCTCCTCTGGGATTATTTAAAAGCAAAGAGATTATTTGCTCTGGGATTATTTAAACACGGGTGCAAGATCTGCCCCCTCCTCTGCACTAAGAACTGGATGGAGAAGGGAAGGAGACTGAGGCGGGTAAAACATCACTAAAGCCTTCTCCTTTCCAGTTCTTGACCATCCTCTTTGGTCCACTATTTACTCTTCCCACCCTGCCCCACCACGGGCTAATAATAGCAACAATTAGATGCCAATTTGTGATCACCACAAGGGTCCTGTTAGGGTGCAAAGGGAGGGAGCAGCTCCTCTCTGACAGAGGATGGCTCCCTGCAGAAACCAGAGCCTGCCCGGGGAGTGGGGCTGGTTCCTCTCCATTCACCGTAGCACCACGTGCAGGCTTCAGGGCTGGAGTTTTTAGTTTCTGGTTGATCTACCTGTGCAAAATAAGCAATGCTCCAGAGCAACCAGGGGCATCACACCCCCAGAGGAATCTCTGCTGCGTCCCCACACAGCCCCTGCGCCAGGGGCCACGGGGGGATTTGGGAATTAATGCTTATTCCTGACAATGGCTGTGCTAAAAAATGCATTATAATGTGCCACATCACACCTAGAAGAACACTTATGGACTTGTGGGTTACTCTAGGAACTGTGCTAAACTTCTGCATTTGGCTGATGTGAGACCTAAGTGGGGACAGTGTGAGGAGGGGATAAATACTCCAAGTGCCACTGGAATATTGCCAAGCTCCCCAGCCAGCGTTTTTTACAGTGTGTTGTTACATTAAAACAAGAGATGAACAATGGATTTGTCTCTAAAAGGAGAAGGACTCACAGCCTGACACTTCCACAGAAAAGTACACAAAGGTGCTGCCCCAGACTCATGAGATTACTTACAACTTGTTGGAGGGGAGACAAGGAACTAAACCACAAGTAATTCTGGATTTTGTGAATATACTGGTTTTGTTCTCCAGCTTCCCCAGGTAGTAATTATAGGCCTGCTCCTTTTTGTCACAGCTATTTGCAGTCAAAAGCCTTAAAAACACGGAGCCCTTCTCATGTTTCTTTTCTCCAGTGCAGGCTCTGTGGTGTCCCATCACAAGAAGAACCCACTGTATCTGGAACACTCAAGAGAAATTGTCTGGAAAGAGAAATTGTTTTCATTTCTACAGAAGGGACTTACATTTTCTTTTATTCAGTTTCTTAAAGATGGTGAAGAAGGATTTTTTGTTCCAAGTAATTTCATTTGGTGTCATAATTACATCTTGATTAATTCTATCCACATTGGAAATTATGAGGGGTTTTGGGTTTTTCTTTCTTATCTGCAGGGTAGATTTTAAAGATTTTGCATGACTACAAGTAATGTGAACTGGGAAGAACTGTGATGATCTGCAAACAAAGCACCTTTTGGGTCTGAGAGGGGTAAATGACTGGTGTGACAGGGGCAGGATTGTCCCTGTGATCTCTGCAATGACATTTTGAGGACAAAAAGCCCCTGGCAGCTCTTGTGCAGAGAAAAGCAGGCTGATATTACAAATACCTCTGCCACCTCACTTCTGCCACTGCTGGCACCAAAACCACCATGCCTGCTGTTATTTCCTCCTAGAAGAGGAATTTTCCTTAAAAAATAATCTAGACCTCGGTTTGTATTAGTCCACACCCAATCCTTGCCCAGCTTGTAAACACTTTGGAGCAGAATTCTTTTTTTTTTTTTTTGGCTTTTACCCACCTGACTGTGGTTTGTATGCATCCTGTACCACAGCTAGGGATCCTGGATCAATACAAGCAGGAATGAAAAATAACACTCTGTTCTAAACTGCTGTGACTAATTCCTTGTACTGGAAATACCAAAAAACAATTCAATCCATATTGCAGGATTTTATCAGAGGTCAAGTACTAGTTCAAAATTTTACCTGTTTTTCCACGGAATAACAGCAAAATATATCTCCAATTCTGATTTTGACTCATTAAACCCTGTTGATAAAATGATTTGTTTTGAGAATTAAATGAAAGCCTTTTCAGAAGAACTCTCCTCAAATGGAAACATGGAAATCAGCCCTCAAATGTGTCATCCTTGGAAAACCCAACAGGACGTTGGGAGACCTGGTTCTCCTGCTGCAGTGCCCGTGCAGAACACAGCACCGAGTAAACTGACCAAATAATTGGATTATACATGCACAATTCAGACTTTCAGTTACTGGGTGCTTTCTTGCTCCTGGTTTCCACAGAAAAGTCAGGTTTTTGTTCCTTAAGTCCTTGTACTGCTTATTTACATATGAAAAGGGAAGTTTATAAAAGAGCTTTCCTATTTTACTACACCTAATAGTTAATAATTTAAATCTGTAGCCATTATCATCATATAGATTGACACAAATGGCATATGGATCATTCTGGGGATGAGGGTTAGTTTCTTTTAAGAGAGAATTGTTTTAGTTTTTGCAGGAAATTAATCAGGGGAATGGGCTTTGTGGAGCATGGAGCAAATCTAATCTGTTCTTTGTTCAAATTTGCCTTGCTCCAATTCCTAGCAATTGTAGACAACATGCTCTTTTGTTCAGGAGCCACTTGTTACATGCATAATTAGAGACTGCAGTAGCTGTGTTTAAAGAAAAACTGTTTTCCAATGTAATGTGTGATCTTGATAATAGTATTTTCATCAAAGGTAGCAATTACATTCATTAAGCTGGGACTGGCAAGGCAGCAAGGAAATTAAGTGGAAGGTGAATAAAAAGCTCCCCGTTTCTTTTAAAATCTCTGCCTCTTTATAAGTTGAAATGCACCACGTTGAGCTGCAAACTGGAAAATACATACTGAATATAAGGGGGAAAAAAAGAAAGAAAGAAAGGAAAAAATAAAGTCCTCCTTAACCTTTCTGAATAATGATGCAGAAGATATCCTAGGGACACCTACTATAGATGCACTTTTCAAATTAAAGGGCTTTATTCTACATTAATTTCTTATGCAAGTTTTAAACGAGCTCAACATATGATTCAGGTCTTTAAAGGCTCCAGGGCTCTCTAGGATTAATTCACTGTTCTTTTCACACATGAATTAATTGTTTTGTGTTCTCAAAAACAGCAAACAGCACATAAATCAACCAGTTTGGAAAAGGCACAAGGCTGGTGCCTTTTGCAAATCACTGAAGTTTACTCTTTACACTCCATTATTATAATATGCAACTTTTACAGGAAAAGCTGGAAAAATAGGACATATGTTCTTAATTCTAAGTGGATTTCTTGACTGCATAACTCATTTCAGGAATCTGATTCCTTGAAACACCAAAGTTGTGGAGCTCTAAAAAGCTGTTCTTTCAGCACTCTAATTATACTTTTCCCAATTAATAATTCAATTACACATCACTAATAGATTTGCAAACATTCCCACATAAAAAGAACTGTTGTGAGGGTTGTTTTTTTCCCCCTCTTTTTGCCTTAAGCCCTGGAAGAGTGAGATTTGCAGATGGAAAAATGTGAAAATTTAAAGATGTGAGCGTGGAGCCCTGGGAGGGCTGTGCCCGTCCCGTGGGTTCCCCCAGGCACTCCTGCTGAGCACACACACAGAAAGCTCATTTTTAACCTCCCAAATACAATCCTGATTTTATTGCAGGCACTGTGTCCCAGGCTGAGAGAGGGAGGGGAGTGTGCCCTCGCAGCTTTGCCCTGTGCAGACACAAGGGCAGGGCACCACGCTGACAAGTGGCTGCTTCAGAGCAGGGCTGAGGCACCATTTGGCAGGAAAATCCCCCAATTCGGGGTCCCAGCCAGCACCAACCACAGCAGGTGACACCTGCAGCCAGGGGACAAGTTTAATTTAGCAGCACTGACAGCAGGACAGGTCCTGAGGAGGGGGGTGGCAGGAACTGTGCTCCCTCCCAGCTCAAGGTAAGAGAGAAAACTGCAGCCAGAACCCAGCTGCCCATGACTCCAAAAATAACTGTTTCTCCCTCTGCCCTTCCCAGAAATAGAATCTGAAACCACAGCATCTTGGCCAAATTGGAATTTGCATAGTTCTGCGAAGCATTTCCTTCAGTTAGGAATGATTTAATTATTCTTCACTTCCTCTTCTAGAAATCATTCCTGGATAATGAGGTTAGCATAGAGCAGATATGTTTCAGTCAAGGAATAGATGTAATTTAGTGCCAGAAGGCTTTTACAGTTGGAAAAAAAAAAAAAAAAAGATTTTTTGGACACTTCTAAATAGAAGCAGCAGGATAGAGGAGGTTTGCTATTAAATTAGAAGAGTCTGAGACACCAGACCATCGGGTGCTTTAACCAGTGCTGTGTCAGCCCCTGAAGAATCAGAGCACAACCACCACTCCCCTGCCCCCCAGATTCTTACACAAGGGTAACAAGGCACATTTTAAATAATTATTAAATAATGGCAAGCTGCATTACTGCCAGAGAATTGTTTATCTCTGCAAATTGGATCACTGAAGTCAAAGTACAGTAGAGCTAAAATACTTCCAGCATGAAATGGAAGGAAGATCTATTGCTGCACCCTCCTTTGGTCCTTTGGAAATTGTGAATCCTGCATGGCAGACAAATGTATTTTATGGCAAATATCCTGCTGAATCCAGCTTTTATTATTCAAGCAACAGTCAAAATAAGCTGCCCTATCAGATGTAATCAAATGTAGATACTGCTGCAATTAAACCCAGAAAATTATTTTCCTTCTAAAGCCTGGTTGGACAGACATGGAGAAGACCTGAATAATAAGGAATTTAAGAAGGGAGCGTGAGAGTTTGTGTTTGGTAAAAAATGTACAGTGGAACACAAGGAATTTTTCTCTGAACATGAGGAAAACAAGACTATGGACAGAAATAGAGCCTTTGTACCATTTAACCATCTTTTAGTGCATCACAGGGAGGCACAAAACATTTTCAAAGTTCAAAAAGTACTTAAGCTGAAAAAAGGGCTTTGCCCAGTTCCTACAGGAACAGCTGGTGCCAACCTCCTCCACCTCAGGAGCAGAATGGCTGATGGCTTCTTCCCAAAACAGCACCAGCTTTGGCCCCAAACCACATTTGCTCTGTACCAACTCCATCTTCAGCAGCTCCATTGACCACACAAGTTCTATGGAGCTTTTCATTATTTAACTGTGCTTTCACACTTTTATTTTTTAATTATTCCTGGATTATTTTTATGTCAGTTTAGCAGATTTCTTCTACAGAAAACCAAAATCTATTCAGAGAAGGTAATGTCTAACATGTAATTATCATGTCTTTGGGTACCACCTAAACAAAGATAGAAAACCACAGCAACACAGTATCAAATTAAACCTGCTCTGGTTATACTGAAAAATTTGCATTTAATTTGCATATTTAGGATGCAAATTAGTGCATAGAAGAATCTTACAGCATGTCCTTGAAAACAATTCAGGCCAAAAACATCCAGGACACTTGAGGGAAACTTAATGTGAGGAAAAAGATGATCAGAAAATGGTTCTGTTCCCTGAGGGGTGGTGCATTGCTTGAGACTTGGCTGAATGATCCTGAGTGAAGGCAGCAAACAGCCCCTCTTCAGCCTCACTAAAAAAGTCACAAAAAACTTGGTTTTTAGTTTGTTTAAGTCCTCCAGTGTTAGCAGCTCTACAGTTACTGAGACAGAGAGAGAATAGTTTCAGAAAGATGTAAATCCAAATGATCTTGAAAGACAAAATATATAAAAATGCTATTACTGTCTAGTGAGACTGCACATATTTTTGATTTATATTTCTAAATATTTGACCAGAAAAAAAAATTACAGTGTACTCTGCATGTTCCTTTGAACATTAAACAAGCTACTAGGGAACACACTGGTTATTTCTAGTTACCCTGAATACATTCTGGGGCTGAGGAAAAGCATTTCTTCAGCTTTTGTGTATCCAATACCAGCCCAGGGAAGTGAGACAGCAGCTTTCAAAGCAGACTGGCTTCCAATCGAGCTTAGCTTGGTAGAAGAACTTGAAATGTGTCTCTCACCAAAAGATTTTCAAGTGGAAGTACAATAACATGTTAATTAGAAAAGTATTTACATAGCAAAAGGCTCCCAAAGAACAATTACTCTGTAGTTCATGCAAGCCTTTTCTAACACAATCTTTACATGGGGAAAAGAAAATATGAAAGAAAGAACAACAGCATAGAAAACATGATATAAAATGTTGTATTTGAGTATTTCCCAAGCAGTAATTCAACCCTTCTGTGGAAATCTGCCTTGATCACCAAGCAGAACAGAACCAGAGAAACCCAAGAGATGACCCAGTTGTTCTCTCTCTGTACAAAACCTGCAAGATCTTGTAACAATTTAAAACGACAATTATTAGAGAACCGTGACCTGATACACAAGATTAGCATTGTATCAAGTCAAAAATAAAATACAGACACTTTTTAATACATTCTGAATACAGGTCTTTTCTTCTAACCAGGGAAGCTCATACGCAACATTTGATACTGAAGTTGCTGTTCCAGGACAACAGACTGGATGGACTAAGGACATAAAAAGGGAAAAGCCACTAATAAAATACATATTGAGTATTTAAAGCAGCTTAAAAGCACAGAAAGCCTCCCAGCACTGCCCACACCAGCTCTGCAGCCTGTGCCCGCAGTGCCAAATGTAGAATTGCTGTTTATGACCACCCAAAAATGCCTGTCCCAAACCAGAACAAGAGCTGGGGAGCACAGGCAGCTCTCAACAGCTCCTGGGCAAGAGCATAGCACTTCTCATTGCTAACCCAACATCTGAGTCAGAGCAGCAGTGGAACCAGGCTTGAGGGGAGGAAATAATCCCAGGCTGGACAGGGCTTGGAGCAGCCTGGGACAGTGGGAGGTGTCCCTGCCCATGGCAGGGGTGGCACTGGATTTAAGGGATTTAAGGTCCCTTCCAGCCCAAACCCCTCTGTGAGTCTCTAAATTAACTCTTCCCAGGATCAGTGACCAGAGCAGCCACTGCTCCCCACACAGGTGCCTGTCCTTTTAAAACAAGGAAAGATACTCTGGGGTTGTAATTGATTTGTGCACATATTCCTCCACAGAATTTTGTATACAAATACAATACATACATTTCTTTCAAAACTGTATACAAAATACAGCATACATAACAAAGACATGAAATATTTACAGCTGTAACATTAGTTAAAGGCTTGACCTTACTTTACTGAGAAAAAAAGCCCATCAGCTACTGTTGAATAGCTGATGAGGATGTTCAGGTTGTTTCCTGGACTCAGGCATCCCAGATCAGACTGTGAGGAATCACATTAATCTCATTTTTTCCTGGTTATTTTTTCCAATGGATACCTGACAGAGTTCTACACAAAGAGAGAGTCCTTTTACATAATCCTGGATATCCAGCCCTCACCAGTCCTCCAAAGAGCTCTGCACTTTCCTGCACAAAGGGTTTGTATCTGGCACTGTATCGACTCAGTTAAGTATTGCCAGTCCTCAGTCTCACACAAAACTGCAGATGCCAAGCTAAGAGTGTCTCAAACCAGGGGATCACAGCAAAAAATATGAACCAAACCCTGCTTTCTGTGGACGCTCATGTGAGCAAAGCAGGTTAAACCTCAGCAGCCAAGGGCTGCCTCACCTTGGCACAACTCAGCACATTAATCAACGTTAACTCAAGCATTTTGGAGTGTGGTTATGGTAATTTTAGATTCACAGACAGACTGAGTTGAGCAGAATAACTGTAGTTAAAAATTGTGGTGTCTGTAATCTTAATTCTAATCTAAATTTCCCCAGCTGTTTCAATTCAGCTGAAAGAAAGCCTGCAAACAAATCTGAAATGGATTAATAATGATTAATAATAATATTGCTAGAAGAAAACTTCAGAAACCAACTAGTCTACCTTCCTACTCTTTTATTTTTGAAAATCTCAAAGCTCTTCATCAAACTGATATGGGAGGGGCTTTTTTATTGGCATAAGGATAATCACCACAATAATTCTTTGCCATTAACAGGCAAAGCTTGTATATAGGGGGATTAATTCACTAAAGTAGTTGCTTCCCTTTGAAGTCAGAAAACTTTTAAATAGTGCTTTTCATCCTTGCTTGTTTCTTTGTCTAAGGCACTGCTTGTTTTACAAATCCCACTTGTTAAGTGTCACTTGCCCTGGTTTTGCTAGGAAATCCTCTGGGAGTCTCAGCCCATAACATTCTAAGCTGCACTCAGAGGGAATCATCAGTGAAAAGCAGGCTTTAAAAACGAGATTCTTCTAAGTCAGCCAAAACCAGAAAACCAATCCTTCCCTCCCCAAAACACTTGAAACAGATTGCCAATTACAGCAATTAGGATGATTTTTCATATATTAAGCTTCCTGTCTCTTGATTATTAGTTAATTAGCTCTCCAGCACTGAAGAGGTTTCTGCTGTAAATAAAAATGTCTAATTTTAGAGTAAACAGAGACAAATAAAAAAAGCAAATACTTCCCAACCCCCTGCTCTTTTTTCTCTCTCAAGAAGGGAAAAACTGTGCTAGAGAATCACTAACTTCCAGGAGCAAGGAATTCTAGGCTGCAAATTAACAGTGCCTCCCTTTAAAGTTTGTAAAATGCATTGAATGTGGAAAGGCCACTGTGAGGGAGTATCACAGCACTCCCATTACCCAGCTTGTATCTGTCCTTTTGCAGAACTACTAGAGCTTTTTTAACCCCATTTCAGAAAGATTTCAACTCAACCTTTTATGAAAGGAGAACTATAAATAGGCTCTTAGATTAAAACCCTTAACAGCTGAGAAGGCTGGAAAGGGAGGTGGATATTATCCACCTTTCAGGAGTACAAATTGGGGCTGGAAGGGCTTAATTACAAAGATATCCTTAAGAACACACTAAGGGCTGCTATAAAAATGACTCCAATTACAGCAGCTCCACAGACATCACTCCACCTGGGAGGGAGGAAAGCACCACTTCCCTCTCTTTGCAGCCCATGCTGATGCAGGCAGCACATCCCAGCAGCAGCTCTGCTGCAGTGGAGAGCCCTCCCTCCCGGGGGGATTAACACAGCCCTTCCTTCCCACCAGGCATTTGGGTTCCTTTCTTTTCACTTGGAGGTCTCCAGGTGGGGATGAACTGCTGGCATGGCCTAAGGGAGCTAAAGCCAGTGCTTGGAAGCATCTCAGGCAGAAAGAAGTTGGGGTTTGAATGTGGAATTCAGCATTTCACATGAATTACTCACTCTCCTGAACGGGGAATTCATGGTTTTCCCTACGGTTTCACTGTGGTGATGTATTCTTATTTATGATGCCACCAATGCCTTCTGTAATTACAAATAAATGAGTAATTCACAATCAGTGTTCAGGGAAATAATTTTCATGTAACAGTCAAGAAAGTCCTTATGGTTTCAGTACTCCTGTGCTAAGAATTTTGCAATTGTGCTCAACTGGATATTTGAAGTTCCTTCATATATTGTACCTGAAATCAGAAGAAAATAAATTAGTAGATTATAAACCCACAGTGAATTTATGAAGAGAGATCAAAATGTCAGCCTAAAAATCCAGTTAGAGCCTTTACAATTATGGAATGAAGCTTTACTGTGCAAGTACTAGCAGAGAATTATATTTATATAATATTATAAATGTTCATATTTTATTATCTGCAACAATTAAAGCACTTTTCTGGTTGGCACTACATAATGCAAAGACATTTTCCTGAAAAGCAATTCTTAAATAGCCAACAAAAATGAAGAAGTTCCAAATGCTATTACAATAAAAGCCAAAGGGTAATAGTGTTAAAAATGTGAAACTGTTGGGTCCAAGGACTATCCTGATAAACAAGAAAGCCTTGAAAATAAAACTCCAAATAGATTCAGATCTTTAAGCCAAAGAAGGCATTTTCAATTTTGTTTTTTTCCTGACATTTTCTTAATAGAATGGGACACAGTGTTTGTGTCTGTATTTTATTGGTATCTAAATGAAATATTTAAACTAGCCTTGCATATAAATACATTTATACCTAAAGTTTTATATCTCAGCCTTTGAATTAGTGTTGATACAGTCTCAAGGAAAAAATATCCCCCCCAAAAAAGCCAGTCCTTTACCCTCAAAGTTAATAGCACTAAAGCTACAAGAGATAATTGGTAAGAAAGTGTCACTCACCTATCTTGCAGTCACGGTAGTACTTTTCTATTGGGTAATTTTTGGTGAATCCAACTCCTCCCATCCACTCAATACATTTACTGGTGGTCAGTGTTGCAACCTATGAAGAGAGTTTCAGTTACAGGATTCAACTTCATGACAGTGGTGGTAAAACTTATACTTTGTAGCTAATTAATAACAAAACAGGGAATAAAGCAGTAACTCGAACAGGAGGGAAGAAGGATTGATATTTTGGTATTTATCTTCAGTAAGCCTTTTTAGAATAAAAATGACATTTTTCTAAATCAGAGGACATCAGGAGTTCACTAATTGTTACAGCAATCGTTTCTATGCTGCTCTGTGCAAAAGACTAGCAGTGGTATGCAAGACAGCAATTGCAAAGAGGCAGAAGTCATCCAATTTTGAATAATTTTAAGGCTTGCAGCTGTGACCAGGAGAGCTGAAATGGTCACAAATGAACTCTTTACAGCGTCATTTCTCATGCCACAAAAAGAGATTTCTGAGAAAATTAAATCTTATCTAGATAAGTGAAAGTATTAACTCACTTTCCTCTTTTCATGTTGTTGGTTGGTTTTAAAAATTTTACTTAGCGGCATGAGCAGCTTATTTTTTGATGACTTACTTTAGATTCCGTGCATGGACTGAGAAATACAGAATGGTTTGGGTTGGAGGGGACCTTAAAACTCATCCCATGGGCAGGGACACCTTCCACTAGAGCAGCTTGCTCAGAGCCTCATCCGACTCGGCCTCGGGCACCTCCAGGGATGTGGCAGCCAAGACAAAAGCACATCCAGACATTCCACAGCAAAGATGAACTAGGAATTACACACTGTTAAACAGAAGGAGCTTTACAAGCAGCAGAACAAACCCCAGGAGTGGGGGAGCTGCAGGTACCTCGGCAGTGAAGAACTTGGCCATGCTGGCCTCCTTGATGGCCGGCCGGCCCGCCTCGGCCAGCCGCGCCGCGTTGTAGGTCAGCAGCCGGGCCGCCTCCAGCTGCGTGGCCACCTGGGCAATCTGGTGCTGCATCCCCTGCAAGAGCACCAGAGAATCACACAGAGCAGCACACAGCAGCACACTGAGAATCACACACAGCATCACACAGAGCATGAGAGAGCATCACACTGAGCAGCACACACAGCATCACACACAGCATCACACAGAGCATGAGAGAGCATCACACTGAGCAGCACACACAGCATCACACAGAGCAACACAGAGCACCACTGAGCATCACACAGAGCATGACAGAGCATCACACTGAGCAGCACACAGAGCATCACACACAGCATCACACACACATCACACGCACATCACACAGCAGCACACACAGCATCACACACAGCATCACACAGAGCATGACAGAGCAGCACACAGAGCATCACACAGAGCATCACACACAGCATCACACACACATCACACACACATCACACACAGCATCACACACAGCATCACGCACAGCATCACACACATCACACACAGCATCACACACAGCATCACACACAGCATCACACACAACATCACACAGCATCACACAGAGCATCACACAGAGCAACACACAGCATCACACAGAGCCACAGCCCCACTGCAGCTCCCAGCCACAACCATTTTGCTCCCCACGGGATGTACCTGCACTCTGAAATGAAAATGGGAAATCTGGGTGGGAAGCAATTCTGTGTTCCTTATGGGTTTATTGACAGAGGTTAGGTGACTGAAGTGCTTTAAGGAACTGCACTCCTGTTGTCCCCTTCCCTTTTCTTGGATTTAGGAGCACTGGGGTTCATTTTACCTGACTGGCTGGACCATTAAACCTATTTAAACCCAGGAGTATAAAGGAAAATTTTATCCCTATCTTAACATCCTCCTCAGGATTACAAAGCCGTGAGGAAGTCAGAGCTGAGTTTTCATTCTGCAGCTGTTCATTGAGACAAAACAGGTCTGGTTCCCCAATGACCTTACTCAAGGAAGACTTGTAAACAAGCATTTCTTGAATAAAGTGGAGAACCAGCAAGGTGACAACTCCTTCCCATGTCCCAGAGATATGAGACAATATTTAGGAGAAGCTTAAATGTACAGAGGACACGACTGAGGAACGGATTCAAGGGGAAGGAAAGAGGTGATGGAGCTCACATCTGAATGGTATTAGAGAAGAATGGGTTTATTTAAGAACACCCAAATATTATGATGACTGAAAATGAACATTTAGTAGTCTAAAACACAATGAAATCTTTCATCTTATTAGAACATTAACACCGTTCCCTCAGATTTGCAGAAATATATAGGCAGGTCAAAATACCAAAATGATTTGGCAATTATAAATTCCATTTCCCATTCAAAAGACGTAGTTCCAATCATTTCCGAGGTATCTATGAGTGCTTCCTAAAATTTGCATAAATTATGAGTGGTGCTAATGTTCCTTCTCTTCAGCTGAGATGTAGGTTTCTTTGAACAAGAAAATTACTATAGTAATTACAATTATGTACCTTCCTTATTAAAATATACATCATTTTTGCAACAAAGAGTCTCTTTCGTTGTAAGAAACAGATATTATAATGAAAACTAAATGTCTTTGTACAACACAGGAAATCTAATAATTCAATCAGTTTTCCTCATCTTTTTATCATTTCTAGTGTCTCCAGAAAAGGCCTTCCCCTACCCCTCATGAAAGGGTATAAAAACTGGAGCACATTCAGTATAGTGTGATATAAAAATCAGAAGAGAAGGGAGTTCCATGTGTGTTATTTTCAAAGAATGTCAGTAAGTTATTAAGCAAAAGTAATATGTAAATAATATTTTAAAGTCTTACACTATTTGTGTGGCACTTGCAAAGGCACACAGCACTGAATTGAGGAATTTTACACGGCAGATGAACGCTCATCCAGAATTTTTTTTAAAAAATTCTTCTCAAATATTGAGGAAGAGAGACATGACATGAGGTAGAGCACATATTATGCAAATCATAATACTCATTTGACTGATTACTGTGGTCACTACTGCTTTCTTGGAGGAAACATCAATAAGTACCTGGAAATCAAACACACTTTTCCCAAACTGGACTCTCTCCTTTGTGTAGGGAACTGTACGGTCAAAACAGCCCTGGGCCAGCCCCAACATCTGTAAGGAAAAATCAGGATATGGTCAGTAAAAATGGATTCATTGAATACACCTAATGGAGATGATAGTAATTGATCTTCTTCTGGTCAGGCAGGTTGATATTCAGGAGAAAAGTTGTTTTCTTCCTACCTAGATATTGCTAAAACTTCTATACAGAATGCCAGGAGTCAGAATTTTACAGTTATCAGACAAACTGAGGTGATAATAAAGAAAAGTTTGAGGAACAAACCTATTACATGCCCATTTCTTACCATAGGCAACTATTTGTGAAAACACTACCACTAATTTTTTGAACAAAACTTATGGGTCAACTGTAATTGCAAAAATATTAAGTGTTTTTTGGAAAATTCATCATTGCATAAGAAAATGACTGTAAACTGATGATCTATAGATCTACATTACCCTATTAAAGGAAAAATAATCTGAATGATTAATCAAAACTATTTTCATAACTAAAATAATTTCTCGTTTTCTAGAGGACACCATACTGCCAGAATTAGCAATTTATTTCAGAAGTTAGAAAATTAGTGGAGTGGAAGGAGAGATAACATTTCTTCCACTATCTTCCAACTCTGCAGAACAACTATAGAAGAATTTAGACCAATTTTGTCTTTCTACAAAGACAAAAGTAGGCAGCTGTCACCTCAAGTAGCTTAGAAAAACTACCTTTAATGATGTACAACAGGAAAAAATTATACATAGGGAAACAATAATATAAAATATTGCAGTCTGCTGCTAATCAGCCCCATTATCAGATTTGTTATCTCTTTATATAAACTCATATAAAAGAGCCAAGTACATCAACTTCAGCACCTGCAACAATATATGCAGCTGCCTTGCACTAAAACCATCTGAAACTGTTTTCAAAGCCACAATTAGATTTTATAAGATCTTCATTATCTTTTAAAACTATTACCACTGCAAAACTAAACTCAATACCACAGGGCTTTAGAGCTGCTCTTCTTTTCGAGTCCATTTCTGTTAATTTGAAGGTGCCAAGAAAGCAGTAACTAAGATATAACAACTACCTGACCTTAACTTTTAATTAAGGTGTAACTTGGAGTAATTAAGAGTAAAATCCAGACCATGTATTTTACTGCCAGAGCCTTTATATTATTTATATCTCTGGGAACAATGGGGCCCACAGCCCTTTTCAAATGCCATATCAGACAAAAGTTTAATCACAGGTAATCTTTAGAAATGATGGAAAAGACAGCCCAATTATCAGCATTGTGTACTGCCTTGTGGAAAGTCTCAATTTCATGAGGATGATTACTTCAAAAGTAATTTAAAAAAATAAAAACTTATCACAAATCATTTTATTCTAGCGCTGAACCTGATTCCCATTGAGATCAGCAGCAATCTGAGATCCAAATTGACTTTACAGCAAAATACAGTATTTTGAAATAACTCCAAGGTCAGTAAATATTTTTCTCTAAGATGCCATACAGTGCAATTTTCAAACACAACAATGAGCTGGAACAGTTCTGCTAGAGGAAATCACATTTGTTTTAAAAATAAGTTGACTTTTAAAAATAAGTTGTTGGGAAAACATCAGTGAGCATTAGGTCACATCTGCCAGCCCCACACAATCCCAGTTGGAAGCATTAATATAATGCATTTCAGTGTGTTAAATTTTCCCAAAGCAGTTTTCTTTGTAAAATAAATTTTCATACTGGCAGACAAGAATGTCGACATAATTCAGCAGCAATAAGTTAACGACCAAAGACAAACTAATTGCCATTTAATGTTTTCTGAGTCTCTTGCTTATGTCACCACAGGAGAATTTTCCCACTGGCAGTTGTTCCCACCGTCCTGTAACTTTGCTACGGGAACAGTGACATCTAGTGGCAATCGAGCTTTTGATAAAGTATTTTCTAAGCAGCTTTAAATATTCCATAAACTTCAGTTCAAACTCAAGTTATATGCTGGCTGTGCTTGGTAATAAACCAAGTTACCCACCTGTGCAGCAATCCCTATCCTGCCAGTATTGAGCATTCCAATGGCATATTTATATCCTTGTCCAACCTGTCCCAGGATATTGGTCTCCGGAACCTAAAAAATAAAACCACTCAATTACTCCTGTTCTGTTCTGCTTTGCAACTACTAAAAAATTCACAGATGAATCCATGCAGTTGTTTTATTAATTGTTCCTCATAAGTGAAGGCATAAAGCATAAACCAGACATCTGATTCCTAGAATATCTGATTAGAGCATTCCCAGATTGATGTGATTATAAACTGATGACTGAGAAAAACTACATCAAAGTTAAAGAAATCCAACCCCTCTCTAGACTTCAGTGGAAGGAAAATATTAACATGTGCCCAAAAATCAGTGTGTTTAAGGGAAAAAACCAGGGAATTTAATTAATATTCATTCCTTATGTGTGGTCAGGTTCCAGTTGTACACAAATGATGCTCCAACAGCTGAACTTACAATACCTTCACGTTGTCAAACGTGACTGGGCAGGTGGAAGATGCTCTGATTCCCAGCTTGTCCTCCTTTTTCCCCACGTGAAGCCCCTCTGTGTTGCGATCCACTATGAAGCATGTAATTCCCCTGTACCCCTGGGGGGAGTTAAAAACAATCAAAAACTGGTTTTCATACTAATGTCACTCAAAATCTACTACCTCCATCCAAATTTGGGACAAACCTGACACTTGCATATTCAGCTATGTAATTTTTTATTGGGCATACTTTGCTATAGGACACTTCTTAGTTTTCCATTTTGCCTTTTAACAACAGCAACTCGTCAGCTAAGTCAGAAAGGCTGGAAAAATTTCAGACTCTGAGTCTTGTTACTCAGAACACCACCAGTGCCGTGCTCTAAACAACTATGATCCTGACATTTTTATATTCCCTGGTTGGAGGAATTTATTAAATTGCTCACCAAGTTCTCAGTTTTTGTTGGGAAATATTTTTAAAGGTTTGCAGACAGCTGGGGAAAGGTACACAGAGTATTAACCTCTAACATCAGATTATTAATATAAAATCCAGTTTCATAGATCAGCAGCTGTCACGGAAATGCAACAATGCTGTAGCAACTTACTAAGGATGGGTCTGTATTTGCCATGACAAAGAAAACTCCTGCATCTTCTGCTAAGCTAATCCACATCTTTGAGCCATTGATAATGTAGTAATCTCCTTTCTTTTCAGCTCGAGTCTTCAAGGAAAAAGCATCACTGCCAGACCCAGCCTCTGAAAGACAGAAACTCCCTAGCTGTTGAGGGAAGGGAAAAAGCCAATTTTAATTTCACAAATAGAAATAAATCCTGCAAGGAAAATACTTAAAAGCCAGCACAAGTCTCTTAAATTTAAACATTTCAACCTATTGCATTAAAGTAACTGAGTTTCAGCTATGGAGATTAAGAATAGAAACACTGGGTAATTACACATCTCTCAAAGTCAACTGCTTTACAGTTCTTTTCCACAGTAAATTAAATTTTAATGAAACTAATAAGTGCCTTTCCACTTTTACCTCTCAGCTACTGATGACAGGATGTATCTATATCACCACAGATCTCTGCTCTAACCAGTGTTTCAAAGTTCACACATATTTTCCAGAGCTGCAGACACACATTAGTCACTGAAAAAAAAATCCCACTAACATTACTAAACCATAATATAATTTTAATAGTTAAGTAAAGTAAGACTTTGACTCACTGTATCTTTAGACACTCTGGGCAGGTAAGTTCTCTTTTGTTCTTCTGTTCCATAGGTGGTAAACAACTTATTTGTTAGAGTGTTTTGGAGTTCACACACAAGAGCCACAGCTGGATCAACTTTGGCCAATTCTTCTACTGCCAATATGATTGAAAAAAATGAAGCTCCAGTTCCTCCATATTCTTCCCCAAGCTCAATGCTCATCAGCTGAAATGGCAAAGGTGCAAATATATAAATGTGTTGGTCCTAATAGCAGGAAAGGCTAAAATTGAATCCAAGAATGAACACCAGGATATTGGCAATGTAAGTCCTCATGGCTGCCCAGAGGACTCCTGATACTCTTCTCCATCCACACATGGTGTCATGGCCTTTCCAGCATCAATTATGATTATCCAACTAAAAAAATAGTGAGGGAGGGAAGACAAGGAACTAAAAGATAAGGTGAAGTATATGGTATGGGGGAGATAGAAAAAAAATTACAATAAAAGATGGAGAGTGATAATGCTGTAAAGAAAATTATCTTGTGGTTGACAACTCCAACATTTTTAATGATGCATTAGTTCATTTGAATTATATCCCTCAATCTTTTAATCTAAAAATGTGAACAGGGCACAGCTAGAGATTCATAAAGTGATGTTATTTTCCAAATAAAAGATTAGGTAAAAGTGTGCAGACCCCTTGTTCAAACAATCCCTGTATGACAGAGTCTTCCATTTTCGCATTCTCATCCATTTTTTGCACGAAAGGTGCAACTCGTTCCTGGGCAAATTTGGTCACTGCAATGAAGAGAAGAAAGAAAACATTTAAGTATTCCAGCAGTCTCCTTGGGGATCAATATAACAGGAATGTGGTGCTACTGACAGGTCATGCATGTGTTCTCCCTCTCCCAGACAAGCAGCCCAAGCAAAACAAGGTGTAAAACACAACACCCCCCACAACCTCAACATTTGATTAGAAATAAATAACGAAAACAAAATTTTAAGCTAAAATATCCCTCCTACTTGAAACATTTCTGAATTTGAACTACAGAGATAACAGCTACCCATGTCTTTCAGCATGGCCTCCTCCTCGGTGAACATCTGAAGTGGAGCACAGACAAGTCCATCACTGGCCAGGTTTGGCTTGAGCTCTGACTTGGAGGATCTAAAAGCACAGGGAGAAACCCTCCAAGGAGCCAGGTATGCTGGCACGTGTCTTCTCAGCTGTTGGCAGCAAATACAGAACATGCAAACAGTTGGATTTGTACACAGACAGTAAGATATAACTTTACCCAGTGCTTTTATTCAGTAAATGATTAGGAAATATACCTGATGTTTGAAAGTTTTTGAGAAGATATAACCTCCCCCTCCCCTATGTCCTAAAAGAAAATATCCTTTAATTATTTTTAACATCAAACAGTTTTCTTTCTGGGAGTTTACTACACAAGGTTATTCTACAAAGTATGCAAAAACAGTTTTTTAGTCAATTTTAGTGTTTACAGGAAATAAACCCTGCTGTTAGTATTTTTTTTTTAATAAATGATTTTGCAAACCTACTGCAATATTCAGAGTAGTGAGTATATATTTCAATAGAATTAATACTTTCATTAACAAATATGATAAGAGTAAATGTAAAATACACACAGAATGGCTTTTACAGGCCTTTAATGAATGACTTTAGCTTTCTCCCTGGTTTTCTTGGGACCAGCAACTTTTGTTTCTAAAGCAATCTGACAGCCCCTCATGTGGATTATTGCCATTTTGCTGTGAAAGGTCCTAACTTTTAACTGCACTGTGGATTTCTGTATTCAAACTGAATTCTTATCCACCACTTAATGATTTTCAGAATGAGCACACATCTTGTAGACAAAGCCCTATCATTTGAATGCTTCTGTATAGTTAATTTCTATACAGTTAAAATCCTACAGTTAGAATGTTGATAGTGTTATGTAACTAATAATTAATATGTTTTATTTGGCTGATTTATTTTGAAAGAACAGGAAGGAACTAAAATTAAGTTATTTATGCTTATGCTCCCCATTTGTCCACAATATACAACAATAATTTCAAGAAGCATTGGTTATCCAACCAAAAGAGCAGAGGCCTTGTTGAGCATTTGACTGTGGGGAATAATAATGAATTTGACTTCAGAATACATGGCAAAAGTCACAAAAATGAACAGAACAGTGGCTTTTGGGAGGAAACTACACACAGATAATGTGACAGCTTGGTCCCTTGGAGACCTAAAAACTTTTGTGTTCAAAGGCTTAATTACCTCATAGCAGGCTTTAGAAATGTAAGTTTGGTGTGAAAGCAAATATGATTTCCAAGCACACAATAACTTCTTAAGATTTTAAAGGAAGCTGGCAAGATTTGCTCTGGCTCAAAAAGTAATGGGCTAACAGTAGCTCAAATGGATTCCTGAAAAGCAGCAGAGTTTGTGTCTGAAATGAGGCAGGACAGAACAATGGCTCTGCTCTCCCAGCTCCCCAAACCCAGCCCACTCTGGGGATGATGGCCACAGATCTGATCTTTGCTACAGATTTCTGTCACTTTTGCCATGTCAGTCCAAAGTGTGGAGACACAAATGTCTTACCACGACAGCTGCTGACAGAAACCCCCAGGAGAGACACAGCTGTGCCATAAAGGATATGAAAACATGTCTGCCAACACACATTTTTGGCAGCACTCATTTTTAACCCTGGAGTGAGCAACAGACTGGCTGTGCCCTAAGCAGGCGCCTGTTCAGCTCAGAACATGGGGCAATTCCACAATGCACATTGTGATAGCAGCATTCCTCAAAAAACACCAGAAACTCTGGGGTCAGGAAGTAAAAATTCCTTTGATCCTTCTAATAATTCCCCCTCTTTCATGTTGGCTTTCAACACTTGTCATCTCCCTGGCTGAAGAACTGATGTAAAACACATCGAGGAACTCTTGGAGGCAAGAAGCAAAAGTCTAGTGTGATAAGGAAACTCTGATTTTGGCACAAACAGCTGTGCATAAAAAAAAACCCCAAAAACAACAAACAGTAAGAAGTGGTAATAGACAAAATAAATATTGCTGTGAACATTGAGTATTCAGTCACATTCAACACCCCTGGTGACATAAAACAACTCCTGGTGAGCAGACCTGAATTATGAACACAATGTTTGAATGATCAGCAATAGCTGCAACACTTTCAAATGATGATGAAGTTACTGGAGTCACTGTGGGTGTTCACAAAAATAAAGAAAACATTGTTTAATAGAGATTGAGTCCAAGGCAACCACGTTCTGGAAGCAGTCAGCCAGGAATGGATTATTTGCAGGACATGCAGCTATGCTGGGGTCAGGTGTGCAAACATCCACCTGTGCAAGTCTGTCCTTGGCAAGGTCTGAGAGGGAAAAACCTGAGTACACACAGGCACATTTCTATTTAACACCGTGCTGCTTCCTGAGCAGTGGCAGGGCTACAAACCACACACACTTCCTGCTCCTCCCACTACTTCGTTTCCAAGTACAAAGAAAAGAGCAGTTTTCCTCCACGGTGAATCACTGGGAATATAAAACATAAAATCATAGAGTGGTTTGGGTTGGAAGTGACATGAAAGCTTCCACCCCCTTTAGGGACACCTTCCACTGTCCCAGGTTGCTCCAAGCCCTGTCCAGCCTGGCCTTGGGCACTTCCAGGGATGGGGTGGCCAGAGATTGATTCTGCTGAAAACCCTCAGCACCCTGACAGCAACCTGGGATCGCTCTCCTGAAACCACCCCAGGCTCTCCCTCCTTCCCACCCCTCTCCCTGCAGCCAATCCACATTGGAATGGCCAGGAAAGGTGTCCTACCACAGCAGGAGAAACAAAGGCACAGACATTTATCAACCATGGTTTGGTAAGCACTCGTTGGGTACATGAGTGAAACAGGGCTGCAGGAGCAAAGGAATATTCCTAACAAGGTCACCTTGAGAAGTTTTAGAACCAGTGGGATACATCCAAGGGATGATATTTATGCTGGCAACACCCACACAAAGAACAGCAACTCACAGGGAATACCACAGCAATAATGGCCCAGTGTGGAAACTATATTTTAGTTCAACATTTAGATTTAAAAACTAAATAAATAATCAAGTCACCACATTATTGTGTACCTTTTTATTCTTAGAAGCCATGCAGTATCACTGCCTTTCAGGCAGTTATTTAAAGTGCATGTACATTACTTAAATCCTTGGATGCTGCTTCCCTGCCCTTTTTTTCCTCCTCTTTTTCTGTAAGTAGTGATTTATGCTGCTACAGTATTCGGACTGCTTGCCCTACTAAACACATGCATTTGAGAATTGGTTTCTGGCTTGCTGATAACATTGATTTTTCTGTTTATCTCAATTCTTACTTTCACCTCAGCTCCTTAAAACATCAGTTCTTCAGGTTTTTTTCTGTTTGTTTTACAATCTAAAACAAGATTTTAATGCTGGACTTGGCAGCAGTGCTAAGATTTAAACAGAAAAAGACCAAAGCAACGTTTTCCTCAGCTCACTCTGCTTGCCTTGGTGACTCCCACTCTTGTATCCATCCTACGTGGTTTCCATGCAGCTCCTATTTCTCAGCAGAGAAGCTTCCAAACGAGAAGTTTGCCTTAATTTCTGGGGTTGGTTTTCTATATTTCAATTTATTTCAAGAGCCACGACACACGCACGAGCTGCACAAGAAGGTCCCGGGCCATCACATATTCTCACCCCGCACAGCCAAGGCACGCCTGGCAAAACCACGGGGTCTCTGCTTGTTTTGATCACACCTCCAGTGCCACAAGTGTGTTTAGGAAACCACAGAATATCCTGAGTTGGAAGGGACCCACAGGATCATCCAGTCCAGCTCCTGGCCCTGCACAGACCCCCCAAAATCCCACCCTGTCCATCCCTGGCAGCGCTGCCCAAACGCTCCTGGAGCTCTGGCAGCCTCGGGGCCGTGCCCATTCCCTGGGGAGCCTGGGCAGTGCCAGCACCTCTGGGGGAGAACCTTTCCCTGATATCCAACTAAAGGAGACCCCGAAGCGCCTCTGCTGCCAGGACGGTGCTGCCTCCTCACAACAAATTGCACAAGACTTACAAGAACTTTTCTCAGCACGAGCCTACCCAACAGCGCCCCTCCACACACAAACCCACAGGGCGGGAGAAGAAAAGGGTTTTCCCCGTACCACCCCTGACGCCTGGCAGAGCTGCCCCTGCAGCCCCCGCCAGCTCCCAGAGCCCCGCCCGCTCCCGGCCGGCGCGGGAGCTGCAGCCGCGCAGGAGCACCGGTGTGTTCCCCTCGTCCCCACGGCCCCTGTCCCGCCCTGAGCCGTCACCTTCGCGCAGCCCCTCAGCCAAGCTCCCGCCGCCACCGCCATGTTGGCGCCCGCCCCGTGACGTCAGAGCCACCGCCCGCGTGACGTCGAACCACCGCCCCCGTGACGTCAGAGCCAACACC
>VZRO01005746.1:646356-661775 GCA_013397915.1 Daphoenositta chrysoptera
GGGGCCGGGCCAGCGGCGCAGCCCCGAGGCTGCTCCCTCAGCCGGGGGACACGGAAATCAGAGGAATCACAGAAATTACAGCACCGCGGAAATCACAGAATTACTGCAATCGCAGAACCACAGAGCGGGTGAGGTTGGAAGGAATCAGTCGGTCCCACCTCCCTGCCCAGGCAGGGCCGTCCCAGAACACAGGGCACAGGTTCTGGGCTGTCTCCAGCGAGGGAGACCCCACGCCCTCTCTGGGCAGTCTGTTCCAGCGCTGTCACCCTCACAAGTAAAGACGTTCTTTCTCATGTTCAGCTGGAATTTGCTGTGCATCAGCCCCTGATCTTTCCTCTGGTGCCACTGCTGGGCCCCGGAGCGGAGCCTGGTCCCTGCCCCGAGCCCTCCCTGCCCACAGGGACCCCCAGCGCTGAGCGCCCCTCTCAGCAGTCCCTTCTCCAGGATGAGCAGCCCAGCTCCCTCAGCCTTTCCTGGGCAGGGAGATGCTCCAGCCCTCTCAGCATCTTTGCTGCCCTTCCCTGGATCCTCTCCCGGAGCTCCGTCTCCTGTCCCGAGGAGCCCGGACGGGACCCGCGGGGTTACGGGGGTTCCGCCCGGCCGTGTCGCTCCGCACCCCGGCGTGGGGCGGAGGAAGGCGGGGAGGAGGCGCGGGATCCGCCGGGGGGCTCGGGGTTGGTGACAGGTCACGGGCGGCCACCGCCGCTGCGCTTCGCTCCCCCTTCCCACGGCTCAAAGTCCTCGAGGAGGATCGGGCAGGGCTTGGATGGAGTTCGGGATGCTTTCTGCTTTCATTTATGTGCCCTGAAAAAGACGGAACACAGAGATCCCTCCTTTTTTCCCCCCTGCTGGATTCCGTAAAAGAAGGCGGGATGCAGACATATGCTTGAAGTAATTTTAATCTCTTACTGCATACGTGTCCTCATAGTTATTTTATTCTCTTATAATTACTGCAGGATTAATTCTGACTGTGTGTGTGAAACTGCTGGGTGTACTCTGTATGAACTACTTTCTTTAACAGCATTATTTAGGCAGAATATTTCATCCCGGCACATTCTATGACAACAAACTTAGCTCACCTCAGTGCTGTGACCACGGTTGAGTCCAGGAGTTGTGCCTGGGTAGAAAATGAGTAACCAGAGCCCTGCCCCTCGTTGTGTGAAGCTGGAGGAGGTGTGGTTGTGTCAGCAGAGCTCGAGTAACGCCCTGTGCGATCTGCCCATCCCTGGTGTGTGAAACACGAGCTGGGCTGCTCAGTTTCTGATAATTAGAATTGCATTTTCTGGTTTGCAGGAGTGACACAGCAAGGATCAGATGTGCGTCATTCTCCCCTGAGAAGGAGAGCTGCTGGCTGTGTAGCTCTGAAAAATACCACATAAAATCACAAAAGTGTTCGAGCATACAAATGGGAGCTTTTGGGTTGTGCTTAAATTGTGGTGTCTTCCTTACACTGATGTAAAGAAATGGATGAGTGTTTTCATGTTAAATCAATGAGGAAGAGAAGGGAAGCTTTATGCAGTTGATCCCCAACCTGTTTATGAAATTTTATGTCATTTTCTTTCAAAATTAAATGTCATTATAAAAGCAATCAGTGCAATTAAGTAAGGCTGAGAGAATTGGGATTGTTCAGCCTGGAGTGAAGAAGGCTTTGAGGTGACCTAACTGTGGCTTTACAGTGCCTGGAGGGACCCAAAAGAAAGATGGAGAGAGATGATTTACAAGAGCCTGGAGTGACAGGACAAGGGGGAATGGCTTTAAACTGACAGAGAGTGGGTTTAGATGGGATATTGGGAAGGAATTGTTCCCTGTGAGGGTGGGCAGGCCCTGGCACAGGGTGCCCAGAGCAGCTGTGGCTGCCCCTGGATCCCTGGCAGTGCCCAAGGCCAGGCTGGACATTGGGGCTGGAGCAGCCTGGGACAGTGGGAGGTGTCCCTGCCATGGCAGGGGTGGCACTGGAGGGGATTTAAGGTCCCTCCAACCCAAACTATTCCATGATTCTATGAAATAATTTTAATGCCTTACCCAAAGGCACACACAGATTCTGCTCTGATAACACAAACACAAACCTAAACCTTTGTTTAGCATGGTTTAATTTTAAACTGTTATTTCTTATTATAATTCATGGAAAGTTGTTATGGTCAGGACTCTATGTTATGATGTCCTGATTTTCTCTTCCTTACCTTTAATTCGTATCCTGATTGTTGTTTTATTGCAGGAGACACCAACAAATGGAACACAAATTAACTTAAGCCCACAGGAGGCTGGTGACACCTGAAAGAGGGTAGGTAAGATGGATAAATAAAGATGTGTTCCAGACTGACTTAATGGTGATAATAAACGCTGGGAGTTGAGCACACCCAGGTAAAATGTGAAAGTACTTCCTCATCTGGATGCCAGAAATGAACAAAATTAACAAACACTTGTTAGTAGCTTTGGACACGTAGGAGAAGATGTTTAAATGTGGTCTGGAACTCAGAACTTGAGTTTCTGTAGGCCACCTAAGTACCTATTAAAAATAAGAATATTCATGTTGAAACAGTAGCACAGTAAATTATTTCTGATTATAATCTGCAGGAGTAATGTGGCAGACTCGTTGTCCTCCTTCCAACTGTATCCCAAATTCTGTCTTCCCAAATTCATTGTGAATTGAGACTTAATAGAGATTTGTTATTTACAAACCCAAAACAAGCCTGACCACTGATTCCTGGGGAATATTTTATCATTTCAGAGCAAAATAATGGACTGGATTAAGACTTTTTCTCAGCATAGGAAAGTAAAATTTTGGGAGAACAATGAAACAGTGCTTTTTCTAAGGCTTCTTTCCAGCTTTGCTAATAACCAACATGCAGTTGTTCCCCAGCATTGCAGTTCCCATAACTGACTGACCCAAATCTGGGACTTTTTGGAGCCAGATGTTCATTGGATAAGGCAGTGAGACAGAAGTGTCCTTCAGGTGACATCCAGGAAGCAGGGGAGGCAGTCTTTGAAAAACTTTTACTGGAAGTGTGGTTGCTTTAAGTAAATTTAGAGCAGCAGAGTGTTAGAGTCCTGTCTTTCAAACACAAATATTTTTCAGGTTTCTTTCTTACAACTCATGGGGGTTGGGAATAGCAATGGATTCACATTTCCTTTTTATTCTTTCTAGGGAAAGTGGAGAAGCCACTCTGTGCTGTTTATCTGACGTGTTGGGGTACATTTTGGAGCATGTTTGCTACTTAGCAGGGAACTAAAATTCAGGTACGATCCTTTTTTTTTCTTTTAAAGGCAAGTTGATTTTTACTATTATGTAATTTTTTTATTTTTCAGTTTTATTTAATAATTATGCCATTTACCTGTTGCTGAAAGCAATTTCCCCATAAATTTTATGCGTTGATCTTTAATGAGTTAAAAATTCAGAACCCAGTATTCTTATGGTTGTCAATTTGTGCTTTGACTCATGCTGTGTGATAAAAGTAATTCTTCACTTAAAAAAATCCAACCCAAAACCCGAACTTGTTTTTATGTATGCATTCAAATTCAATGACACTTGTATTCTGAAAACATTTTCCCTTCTAGGCACAAGAGGTTGTAAATGAAAGAGTCAATATGGGGGAAAAGAAGGCAGAACCGTTGGATTTTGTGAAAGATTTTCAGGAATATCTGACCCAGCAGACTCACCATGTCAATATGATTTCTGGATCAGTTACTGGTGACAAGGAAGTGGAGACTCTCCAGGGAGGTGAGCTGATTCCAGTACCATAAATTTGATTTTTTTTGAGAGTGACTTCACTGTTCACAGTCCAGGTAATGCTGCAGCTGTATGGAAGCATTTCTGATTGTCATTTTCACATCACAAAGGATGTGTATGTACCTTTGTTTTAATCTGGGCATGTTTTTATAGTTTTCTATATTTAAAGACCAAGGGCAGAGAGAAGCAAAAGACATTTGGCATTTGCTGACAGCATGACAGATGGTGTCCCACGGATTCCTCATTAAAATCTGTGTTGTATTGTTCACAGCTGGGACAGAAGGGGATCAGAATGGTCTGGATCATCCTTCTGTTGAAGTTTCACTGGATGAAAACTCAGGAATGTTGGTGGATGGGTTTGAAAGGACTTTTGATGGAAAGTTAAAGTGTCGATACTGCAACTATGCCAGCAAAGGAACAGCACGGCTCATAGAGCACATCAGGATTCACACGGGTATGGAATGTCCTGCTCTGCCTGGGGGCCTTGGGGTGTTCACTAATGGTGGGATTTGCATCCCAGGGGTTGGCAAATTCGAGCATTGTGAGTTCTGAACAATCAACTGGGTTTTGGTGGGGTTTTATAGTCTGCTTTTATAAAGGTGTGCCATGTACCTATTTAAACTCTGCAAATTCCTACTGACATTTATGATTATAAATAACTACAGGAGAGTAAAGTTTAGCATGAAAGCTTCCATGTAAATTGAAGTGCCTTAAAAATACCTTTTAGTTTTTCTGTGCTGATGAGAAAAGGGAAAAATTTACATGTGGCTACATGGAGATTTATAGGGGCTTTTTTCCCCTCTGTTGTTTAGCTGTGAAAATATTCCTGTTCTGCACAACATTCCAGATGTGGAAGTACAAAGCATAGTAATAAGAATAAAGTTACTGGTAGAATATTCAAATGTGAGTACATATCAAATAAGTGTTTGATATCAGTAGTGAACAGAAAAATTATCAACTGTGGCTTGTTAAGGAGCATTTGCCACTTTTGGGTGTATATCCTGAAAAGCAAAACTCTCAGTAAAGGTTAGAATATCTTAAACTGTTCTGAAAGCTCCAACTTCATGGCAAATGAGAGGAAACAAAAGAAACGTGCTTGTGCAGTCTGTCAAGTAAGTTGCACCAATACAGAAGATTTTAGGACTGTTGGGTAGAAAGAATTTGTCCTCTGCAAAGAATGAAAGTTTTTACAGGTTTCCAGTCTGGTGTGGACTGTCCCAAAACTTCCAAGTGTCTCTTTTCAGTGGTCTTGGGTAGGTGGCATTTTGGGACTCACCTTGAAGGAAATGTTGTGACTGTAATTTTAGCTCTCCTCAGGTACAGTTAGGCAGATTCTCACTTTGCTGGGAGCCCTTCCTTCCACCCAGTAACTGCCTGGGTGGATTTTGGGGAAGGTGGGGCTCCTTGCACTGGCCCTGCAGTGTTGGTTTGTGTTAACAGGGCAAAATGGGGTAGGAAATTGCAACCAACCAGAAATCAGAGAGTTCTGAGGTTCAGATTCGGAAGTCCTGGTAAATTCTTCTCTTGTGTCTTCCACAACAACAACAACAACAAAAAAAGAATTATTTTGGTTTGGTTTTCCTGATTTGGTTTGTTTTGTTTTTTCAGTCAAGGGCAAGGAGATCCAAGGCTTGAGTGGTGTGCTGGGAAGCCTGGCAGAGGGCCAGGAGATGGATTGCTTGTGCTGTGCAGGCTCAGAGGAGTCAGC
Source organism: Daphoenositta chrysoptera (assembly GCA_013397915.1). Classification (NCBI taxonomy): domain Eukaryota; kingdom Metazoa; phylum Chordata; class Aves; order Passeriformes; genus Daphoenositta; species Daphoenositta chrysoptera. Next base: position 651,792 of record VZRO01005746.1, read on the forward strand.
ATTAAAATAGGGAAGTGGCAGCTGACTCAGAGCCTCAGAGCAGTGTACATAAACAGGTGCAGCATCCTGGACATCTGCCAAAGTCATTGTGACCCAGGCATGATCCTGCAACCATTATTAATATTGTTATTATTATTATTATTATTATTATTATTATTATTAAGTGCAACCTACTCCAGGATTGGCTCTGTGCTGAGTCTGGCAGCAGATAATGAGTAGTTCACCAGCGGTGCTGTGCTATGTGTGATGCAAAACTTTTATCTCTGTGTAAGCAGCTTAGAATGAAACAAGACCATTCAGACTGGCAAATTCTGTGGGAATGCAGGGAGTTGATCAATCTTCTCATACCATTGTGTCAAATCTCCAGGTCTCTACACCCCTTTGGAAGCCCATATGAGTACAGAGATATGCTCATGGAGAAATCATGGTTTCACTTGGTGCAAAGAAATAACTTAGGGGTAGCACAAAAATGGATATCTTTCCTCTTGGAGAGCCAGTTATGTAGGGGGAAAAAGGAAATCTATTTGGTATCCCAGACTGTGATTCCAAACTGTGGGATGCTCATCAGTCACACAACAATGATTTAGAAATTGAGCTGGTGTTCTAGAGAGGAAGAGTAAGATGATCTTTCATTTCAGCACCTGAACACACATCAAATCCTTTAGGCACTTGTGACAATGCAGACCTGGATCTAGAACTCCTAGAAGATCAGTCTGTCAAGGGAAAATCAGAAGTCCTGAAGTGCTGTGCTACAAACATGTTGGCCTGTAGTTATGTTTGAAAGTTTTCTGAGTGTTTTTTAGAATGTTAAATTGAATATCTATAAATTTCATTTAGTAGAAGAGCAAAGTTCTACCTCTGCAAAAGGAGATGATGGTCACCCTGATCATCGTCCCATCTCCCATCTGGGAGAGCACACAGCTCTCCAGGGAATACCTGGCTTTTGTTTTCTGTTATAACTCTTTAGCCACAGGATCCTTTCTCAAAGCTCAGTTCTTGAGTGGCTGCCTGTGTGCACGGGTTATTTAGGTGGTAGTTCCAGGACGTTTAAAAGCAGGGATATTTGGAAGGTCCCAGAACAAAACCCTCCCTCACTGTTTAAAGACAGTCAGGAAGAACAGTACCATTTTGGTGGAACAGACATTGCTGTGTTCCCCTGTGCACTCCCTGGTTGAGGGAGAGGTTGGATCCAGCACAAACATCACTGCACTCAGTCCTTGGCATTGTTGCTGCAGTTCCCAGGCTGGTTGTCTGTTATACTAATTCCACCCAGGATTTCTCCCTGAGCTGATGATCCCTTGGATAGGCAGAGCTGTCCCAGTGTTCTCCTCTCTCCCAGGATGCTCAGCTGAGCAGGGGGCTGGCGGTGACTGAAGCTGGATGCGCAGCTCGCCGCTCTGCGTCCCACACAAAGCCTTTTCCAGGCCTTTCCCAGCCTTTTCCGGGTGCTATGGGATAATCTGTTCTGCTTTTCCAGGGGAGAAGCCACACAGGTGCCACCTGTGTCCCTTTGCCTCGGCCTACGAGCGTCACCTGGAGGCTCACATGCGCTCCCACACCGGGGAGAAGCCCTACAAGTGCGAGCTCTGCTCCTTCCGCTGCAGCGACCGCAGCAACCTGTCCCACCACCGCCGGCGCAAGCACAAGATGGTGCCCATCAAGGGGACAAGGTCCTCCCTGAGCAGCAAGAAGATGTGGGGGGTTCTGCAGAAGAAGACCAGCAATTTGGGGTACAGCAGAAGAGCGTTAATTAATTTGAGCCCGCCTTCCATGGTGGTGCAGAAACCAGACTACCTTAATGATTTCACTCACGAAATCCCCAATATCCAGACTGAGGCGTACGAGAGCATGACAAAAACGACTCAGAGCAGTGGCTTGCCAAGAGATCCACAAGACCTCATGGTGGATAATCCTTTAAACCAGCTCTCCACGTTAGCAGGACAGTTGTCCAGCTTGCCACCCGAAAACCAAAACCCAGCCTCTCCTGACGTTGTTTCCTGTCAAGACGAAAAGCCTTTCATGATACAGCAGCCTGCTGCACCTGCAGTAGTTTCAGCTGTGTCAGCAACTATTCCTCAGAATTCCTCTCCAACCAGCCCCGACTCCCGGCCAACACACAATCCAAGGAACTACAGCCCCGTGGCAGGGCCCAGCAGCGACCGCAGTGCCCACACCAGCACGCCCAGTATCAGTAACAGTCAGCCGAGCACTCCAGCCCCAGCCCTGCCCGTTCAGGACCCCCAGCTCCTGCACCACTGCCCACACTGTGACATGTACTTTGCGGACAATATCCTCTACACCATCCACATGGGATGCCATGGATTTGAAAATCCTTTCCAGTGTAACATTTGTGGGTGTAAGTGTAAAAACAAGTACGACTTCGCTTGCCACTTTGCAAGAGGCCAACATAATCAACATTGACTGAGAACGTGCTTACGTTTAGTTTTTTAACATATTACAGTCTATTTTTCATACTTGCTGATGGAAAGCTTGCACATTCCCATAAGGAATCTTCACATTAAGCAATTCGACAAAGGAGGCAAATTGATTTCTGTGTTCTTACAAAACTTGCCAGGGAAATTTTGTATCAGAGTCGGTTGTTGTTTTATATGTAGCCTTTCAAAAAAGCCAAGAGTGCTGTAAGGGTTGGAATGCATTTACATGCTGTGGTTGCTAAATTTAAGTTGCTTGCACTTAATCCCAATAAACATTCTGCAAATGGAGAAGCAGAGCGTGTGTCCTGAACCATGAGATGTAATCCCCAGATTGTTTATTAGGCAAGACAAGATGTATTATCCATAAAATACGAAGGGTCAATGCAATGACACATCATGTAGTGACAGGGCAAGGGGGAATGGCTTCATGGTGACAGAGGGCAGGGTTAGATGGGAGATTGGGAGGGAATTGTTCCCTGTGAGGGTGGGAGGCCCTGGCACAGGGTGCCCAGAGCAGCTGTGGCTGCCCCTGGATCCCTGGCAGTGCCCAAGACGAGGTTGGAGAGGGCTTGGAGCACCCTGGGATAGTGGAAGGTGTCCCTCCTTTAAGGTCCCTTCCAACCCCAACCTTCGATGACTTTGGAGAAATCCTTAAAAGCTTGGCTACTCAAACAAACACAAGCAACTTTCACATACAAATCCAATTTGATGTAAAAGTTGCTTTAATCTGATGAAGGTTACTAGTAAGTTCTTGTTTAGTATAGTCTAAACTCTTCATGCTAGGACTTAAACACTAATTTAACTATTAGCACAAAACTAGAAGGTAACAGGTTATTGTGAATAAAACTGGTAGGAAAAAAAAGAGCTAAAAGCCTGTCATTCATGCGTTAAGGAAACATAAGAGTAAGATACCTTATTTTACCTACACTCTACCAAAATTTTACATGTCATTCTTTTCAGAGGAGGCAATTTTTAGAAACATAACGAAGAGCCTGTAGAACTAATATATATTCTGTGAGATTTCTAACTGCCTTAAACCGACTTGTACAGATATTTAAAATTTGCACAATTAGACTTCTGTCCTGCTGATAGAAGTTCTGATCGAAACAAACAAGAAGTTTACAAATTAAAACTCCTTTGTTCAGTTTTATGTTGGGCCAGGCTACAACTGAGAAGTTGCCTGTATGTTTGAGAGTTGTATAATCCAGTTTATTGTAAACTTCAGCTGACTTGGAGGCCTGGTTTGTCCCCTCTCCCAGTTTTGATGTCCTTTGGGTGTGCTGGAAGTAAGGGGAAGGAGCTCTGGCTTTTCTTGGGCTCCGTGTAGGATGCAAAGGAAAACTGGCTGACTACACTGAAGTTGTTTTTAGGAATTGTAGCTGGCAAATGGTAACTGAAGTTGTTTGTTTTGTTTCACACTGTACATCTTTAGAAGCCCCTGGGCTAAAGGACAGGCACTTTAATATAAACCTGAATAAAACACCTGAGCAAAATTAATAATAACTTAATTTGCTAAATAAGGATTTGAGATATTAAAAATAAAGGAAGAACTGTTACTTGTCCCATATTTTGACATGCACTTTTACCTTGGTTTGTCTTACTTGAGACAAATTAAAGCTTCCCTTATATATTCCCCTTTTCCTATCAGCAAACCATGTTTTGTTAAAAGCAAGAAGATTTTATTAATGTTCCACAAGGCAGAGGTTGAAATCTGAATAGCAAATGTTTGGCTTATTCAAATTTATATTGTTATGGGAGCTAAAACTTCCTGAAGCCAATGGAAAAACTTGCAGTGGTCAGGGTGACATCAGTGCAGGAGAAGCACCTGTCAGAATTTTAGCTGTAGAAGTAATTTTGACTTTAATTAAATAGAAATTTGGATACCAGATGTGTTTCTCTCCACCTGACTGACCTACTGTTGAATTTCTGTGCTTGAGGAACTGAATTCTTGACTGTGCAGTCTTGTAGTAACGAGGTCAGAAATCTGCCACTGAAGTGGTTCCAGTGTAGTGAAGATGAACAATAACACTGTCACTCCTAAAAATTGTTTTGTTTTCAGGCCTGGTTCAGAATTCATTTTGCTGAGTTTGTAAGACAGAATGTAATTTCCATTTTTCATCGTGACACTGTAATTCCAAAATATTTCATTGTTGCTGTATACTTTTTAGATTTATTTGATAAGTAAAACTGCAAGTCTGTGTGCATAAACATCTTTTATTTTAAGGAGTAAAAGCTGATTGAACTGAAATCCAGTTCGAAGTTACTGCTCCTGAGCAGGTTTTGGAATCAAATTTTTTTCCAGTCCATGAGGGCAGAAATGGTGGCTCTCTTTGGATCACACATTGAACAATTGTACAGTTTAAATCTGGCTAAAATACTATCGTGTTTTAGTAAATAGTATAAGAGACATTCCTCTCAAAGACCTTTACAGTTGGTAATTTACAGAAGTGGTTTTCCTTGCCTGTTTGATAGATGATGCAGTCTCCTATTCCTATGCTCTTGCAAGTTTTCCAAGGAGATTTGTGGGATGGTGGTGCCCTGGGGAGCACCTGACAGCACTGAGTGATCACAGCAGCCAGGTTCTGCTTGGTTTGTGGCTTTCTCCCTGCTGGCATCCTAAAAAGAGTCACTTCCATGTGCACAGATGGGGTTTCTGACCCACTGGGGCTTCTCTTGGCAGTGTTAGCATTGTTACAGGCTTTTCTTTGGCTCAGGATTTGGTGGTTTAGGGAAATGACTCCTGAACCACGATGGCCTTGAGCAAAACTGAGGATAGGTCTCCAATGGAGTGGCTGGGAGCAAGAGGAAGCCTGCAGGATCTATGGAAAAGGGGCCCTTATTTAGGATGGGATCCTGTTGTGGGGAATGTATGTTCTTACTAACAGAACTCAGGATGGAAAAATCTACCCCCAATCCTTGCAAATTGTTGTTTGGGAGGATTTTCCTGCTGCTGCCTGGATACCATTGGTTCTGCTCTTGAGTAACTGAGGGAAAGATCAGTTGGGACATCTAAGAACAACTGAGGAATGAAAAAACTCTTTTCCTTGTTGCAGGGGGTTCCTGGGCAGCAGCAGCTTTGGTGCTGATCCCTTGGCTCTGCACCCAGATCCCGGGGTGGATCCCTGTGTCCTTGCCAGGACCAGGATTGTTCACGTTCCATGATCACAGTGTTCAGTTGTGCCAAACCATGCCCTGACATCATTGTCCCTTTCTGTCAACTGAGGAGCTTTGGAAGGGGAATTTCCCTATTTTCCATAATTTACACATACTGTTGAGTATCATTTAAAGAGAGTGAGTACTAGCAAATTGTTCCAGAGTATGATCCCTTGCACAAGCAGGCCTCACCCAGTCAGTGAGGGAGATTTGTCCAGGATTCTGGGACTGAGTCCTTAGAAGAACTTTTCATATTGAGTCCTCCATGTGCTACACTGCACTTACTTGTCTATTTTTTTTAAAAAAAACCCAAATCCTTATATTATAAGGTGGTGGGTGATTAGCATTTTAACTGTTATTAATGGAAGTTTGGGAAGGAGATGGAATTTTTCCATAGCTCGGTTCTGTTAAGTTCCGTAGTTGCAAAACATGAATTTTGTGGGGGTTTTGTTTTTATTGTCATAGCTTATTTTATAGCTTTGTGGACATTTTTAACGTGCACTATTTACAGCACTCTTAATACACATGTACTGTTTTGAGACAGAATATTCCAATGAACATGCAAATATTTGAACATCTTCATTATCTCAGTTAATCAACTGTGAAGGAGGCAATAGGCAAAAATAGTTGTTTTTTCACAGACACGTGTTTAGATGAAGAGGATTTAGACATAAAATGTTGATTGGCATTTTAATACAAAACTCAGTGCTGGGACACACTTTCCAGCAATGTTTTCCAGACAAATATTGTTACTGTTTGTTTTGTTCCAGAATGTTTTGGGGGTTTGCTTTTTGTTTCTTTTTGACGAAGGGAATGTAATTTAGAAGTCTTCACTGGCAAGTTTTCTACTAATTTTAAGCTTCTTTGAAAATCTACAGCAAATGGATGTTCTGCTGCAGGAAATCTCTCTCCTGCTGAAGCATTTTTCATTGAGCAATCTTTGTGTACGTGCTTCTAAGTACCTACTTTGTTAATAATATGTATTTCAGTGTAAAGAGCAGATTTTATGCAAAAATGAAACCTGTTAGAGTTGTAAAATAAATTTTAATGTTAGTGAATGTTTTTGAGATGACAAGGTTAATTCTGAAATAACTCTATCTCGTGTAGTTCATGTTGTGAAGCTTTGCTTTTGTAAGATATAAATAAAATAACACTTTCTAATTAGGTCCCATGTCAATTCTTAATTGTATATGCTTCCATGGGTGATTTCCCAAGTGCTCCTCCTGGGTTAACTCTTCCTGATTCCATTAAATTTCTAAGGATGGTTTAGATAAGATGGCTTGATCTCCACAGCCAAGAACAGCTTGGTTAAACGTGATGAGTCTGTTTCTCTTCCATATCATGGGGAGAGGAGGCACAGAGGCTCCAGGGGAGGGAGCTGTACCTCAGATCTCTCAGCAGCTCAGAGCACTGCATTTGAAACACTTTGGACTCCTGAACACCCAACATTCTCTACGTCATTATTTACAAATGTATTTATTTACTACATCGGTTGCCTCGTGTTGGAATGAAGAAATTGCACTTGTAGCACGGTCAGAATATTGGATTTTCAAAGTCTTTCCTTGCCTCAAGTCTTCTAAAAATTCTGCTTTCAGTTTGTTGAGTTCTTCTGCCAGGCTCTTCATCTCACTTGGGAGAATGTTTTTACCTAAAAGAAAATGAAAGCTGAACTTTTAACTTCATACTTACAGACAAAGTCACAGAACCACAGAATATCCTGAGTGGGAAGGGACCCACAGGGATCATCCAGTCCAGCCCCTGTCCCTGCCCAGACCCCCCAAAATCCCACCCTGTCCATCCCTGGCAGCGCTGCCCAAAGGCTCCTGGAGCTCTGGCAGCCTCGGGGCCGTGCCCATTCCCTGGGGAGCCTGGGCAGTGCCAGCACCTCGGGGGGAGAACCTTTCCTGATCTCCAACCTGACCCACCCTGGCACAGCTCCAGCTGATCCCTCCTGTCCCTGGTCACAGAGAGAAGCCTGAGCACAGGCACAGAGCTGAGCTCTTCAGTTAAGGACACTGAGCTGCCCTCATACAAATCTTAGGAGCAAACCAGTGCAGACTGCAAAGCCCCTGTCCTTGACATGTGTCCCCAACACTATTAAATCTCCAAAATGCTGCTCTGTACTAAATGGGTTTATAAAAGCTGTATTTAATACACTTAATAAATATTATAGTGGTTTTTAAATATACAAATTCCACAAATAATACTGAGCTTAACTGAGAGTTGTGAAGGCATTGCCTCAGGCACACCTGCTGGGATAGAATTCCTGAACAGTTTATCCCAAGGGAATTCCAGGGGTTTAGTCTTCCATTTCCAGCTAGGACCTAGGATAGGTAGGACAGGTAGAAGAGGTACCTTTGGCATCCTGCATGGCCTGAGAGATGACTCTCCTGCATGCCTGGTCAGCCTGATGGACAGCACTGGCTGCACAGATGGCTCGAGCTGCCTCCTGGCCAGGGCCACCAGCAAGGAAGAAAACAAGCAAACACTTTAAATTTATTTGACTTTTGAAGAGCTTTTTGAAAACAACACATCAGCAGCACCTCAGTCAGCACCCAAAGCTGTGCCCTGAAGCCCAGCAGTGCTACCTTTTGCTCCGTGTCCTCCTCGTTTGGCCTCTCTGGATTTTCTAAAGCAGTGACCAGCAAGTTCATGATCTGCTCACTAAGAAAACAAACAACAGAGTAAACCACAGCAATCAGACACTGGGTTTTTTCTCCTATTTTGTAATAATGATGCTACAGAAAAAGAAAAAGAGCAAGTTTCCAGTTAAATTTTTGAGGCAATCAGTGAAACAATCTGAGATGAAAAACAGTTGCGACTCAAATTATTTCCAGTCTTGGCGTTTCAAACAATTTACACAGATTTTCAATGATGGGGCAGGAATGCAGTGAGTTTGGAGGTTAACTCTGCAAATGATGGTGGCTGTGAGCTCCCAGTGAGCCTGGACTGTGTGTAACTGCCTGGCTTCCAAAAATCACCACTGGGAATACTTTTTACACACTGTGTAAATACAATAAGAAACTGCTACTACTGAAAACAGCACTTAGGGAAAACTCTAGGATCGATCCAGTAACATACTTGTCCTCTGAGATGCAATCAGAACTACTCAGAATGAGGCTGTGCTGCTCCCAAGTGTTTTTCCTGAGATCTGGCATTTCTATTTTCCTTGCCATTAAATGTATTGTCTGCTCAGGCACAGGATCACTTCTGAGGCGATTCCTCTGCAGGCAGCATTCCAGTGGACACTCTAAAAATAACTGGCAGAAGCCCAAGGAATCTAAAAAGAACAGAACCAGTCAATTTGATCTTGAAACAGTTCAAGTATCAATTTCTGAGAGCAACATGCAAGAGATCTCTACATAAATGAGGAGCTTCTACACTGGTTCTGAGCCTGACAGGAAACCAAATCTAGACAGGGAACATAATTTTACTTTCAAGGCTGCACAAGTGATGTCTGAGATCAACACACAGCACCATAGAGTGCTTTGGGTTGGAAGGGACCTTAAATCCCATCTCATTCCATCCCTGCCATGGCAGGGACCCCTCCCACTGTCCCAGGCTGCTCCCAGCCCCAATATCCAGCCTGGCCTTGGGCACTGCCAGGGAGCCAGGGGCAGCCACAGCTGCTCTGGGCACCCTGTGCCAGGGCCTGCCCACCCTCCCAGGGAACAATTCCTTCCCAATATCCCCTCTAACCCTGCCCTCTGGCAGTGGAAGCCATTCCCTGTGTCCTGTCCCTTCATCCCTTGTCCAAAGTCTGTCTCCAGCTCTCTTGGAGCTTCCTTACATTCTGGAAGGTGCTTTAAGACTACTCTAGGAAGGGTTTTACATGATCTACCAATTTATAAGAAGACAGTAACAAAGTTACAATGATTGCTACTCTATTACAGGTATCCAGCAATTATGAAGAACCAGAGTTCCAAGAGACCACTCGAAAGAAGGCAGCTGAAGTGCGCTGAATTCCCTACAAACATCCTCAAGCCAAGGAACAAGGAATAATTACATTTGCGGGCCAGCTGGTACACCTCGTACCGCATGCTCTGGTAATAGAAGTTGTCATCCAGCAGGAGGAAGAGCGGCCGGGAGGCGGCTCCGGGCTCCCCCTCCGCGGCGGGCAGCAGCCCCTCCCGGCGGCAGCAGCGCAGGAAGCGCTCCCAGCCCGGCTGCGCGGGGCCGGGCAGCGGCGCCCCGGTGAGCAGCGCCCGCAGCAATCCCTCCAGGCACTGCAGCAGCTCGCGGCGGCTCCGCTTCCAGCCGGGCAGCTGTGGAGACAGGGAGGGGAGAGATCACGGCTCCGCATGGCCGCTGCTGAGCGCTCTCGCCGCACCGCCCGCCCTGCCCAGGCTCCGCCATGAGGGAACCCCGACCCCAACCCCGGCCCCGGCCCCGACCC
>VZRO01005746.1:661920-679775 GCA_013397915.1 Daphoenositta chrysoptera
CGGCCGCTGCTGCTGCTCGGCCGCCAGCGCTGCCGCTGCCGTGCTCCCGCCGCTCCCGCCGGCGCCGTGCGCGTGCGCGCCCTCAGCGCCCCCTCAGCGCCCCCTGGCGGGCTCGGCAGCGCCAGGAACGGCCCCTCTAACCCCGCTCTGGTTTTACCCTTTTTTTACCCAATTCTGCTCTCACAATAAGCTCAAGAATTCGCTTTAGTGACCCCCGGAGAGTCAAAGGCTGAGCCCTCCCCGCGTGCCCAGCGGCGCCTTTCGTGGTGATCACAAAACAAAGATACAACCAAGTGTGCTGCCCATGAGGATTTATTTTAAATTGTAATGTAATAAATAAAATCGATGTAATAGTATACTTGAGGCCTAAAGGATAGGGATACTTAATAATAACAATTTGAGATTCTGAGGGACTAAGGAAGAGGACGCTTCTTTGGAAGACAGACTTCTTGCCAGCAATCTCTTTTGGGTTATTTTATCCAGCTCTTCAGTGATGTGGCCATCTGAGCGGTTGGAAATACTTTCTTGGTGAGGCCATCTTATAATTTATTTACTCTTTCCAAGTTTGTACTCCGAAATCTGACAGGGTGTGCTTTAGTCCCCAAGGACAGGTGGATCCATATCCACAGCTTTGTTCTTGGCAGTGAGTTGGTCTCTGCACTGAAGCTGCTTCTCCATTCTGGTGGAGACTCTTTTCCCTGGATTTCCTGGATCCATCTCCTGCGTGGAGACATTTGATGGAGCCCCATTTGGCCAAATATGTCACTCTATACATCCTCTTTTAAATCGGTGCTGGTTTCTAACCAGCATTTAGGTTTCTAACCATGCATGTCCCATTTAGAATGACAAAAGCTAATCTGTTGCTTTTGTAGTGGAATCAGTTTCTAGGAAAAATCCCAAGCTGCAAAACCCAGTAAAGATTGAACCACTGTGGAGCTGTACAGTGAATTCCCCAGTATCCCATATTTTCTGTATCAACAGAGGTGGATGGGTTCTTTCAGACTTGGGGACATGACCTACAGAGTTTCTGGTGTCCCCACGTGAGGTTACTTTTATAAACTCCCTGAAATGGAAGCTGAAGGGCTGTGAGAGGTGGGCTCTGGAGCCAGCTTTGGTAGGGCTGGTGGCAGGCAGGTGTCAGAGCAGTGCACAGGGACTGTCCCCAAGCCTGGCCCCGCAGGCCCTCGCAGTTCCCGGCAGCATCCTGAGCAGAGGGCAGCCCAGGAGTAAAGTGCAGATCTCCCATCTTTGAATGATGTCTGTGAACAACAAAATTCACTTCTCTGTGGCCTGAGAGTGAGGCAGCACTGTGGAAGAGTCCTGTTCTCTGACACTCTCACAGGTCCAGTCCTGTGCGAGTTGAACTTCAGGGTCTGATTTGTAAAACCAAGAGGTGAGGTAGAGGAGGCACAAACACAGCCAGCAGCAAGCAGCAAAACACTGGGGTATTGCCAAATCTGTGTTCAGTGCCTCTTGGCACCCAGTCCTTCCCACAGGGACGTGCTTCCCAAAGGCATTTTGGCTGCACATGGAGAGGACTGGAGGATTGAAATCTTTAATTTGATTTTCAGGCCAGTTATTTGTCAGCATTGGTTGAGGGTTCCCAAGAAACATTTCAGACAACTGCTCTAGGTGGGACTGGGGGTCGTTGAGGTCCTGAGGAAGCTGCAGGAAGCTGGGTTTGGACTGGCTGCCTGAAGTGTGGAAAACATTTCATTACTTGAGATATCTGACATTTCTAATCAGGTTCTTTATCATTTTTAAACAGTTTCTAATATTTGCACCAAATTCTCTCTGCCCCTTCCTCTCCCTTGCAGCATTTACTTGTGTTTATGCCGTTTTCTAAATGAGCAGTAAACCAACATTTCTCCTTCAAGTCTTTAATCTATTAGAACTCACGATGCTGCATGAAAAATCCCTCTAAGCAGGACACCAGACATCAATAATACCAGTTATAGTGATATACCAACATAAACATAGCAAAGATGAAGTGAAGAAGGTTTAAAACACTACAAACCTTGTACCAGGAAAATGCAATACGGTAAAAATACTGGGACTTGATGTGGCAGGCTGGAAAAGATATCATAGAAAATCATGTTAGCAGAAAACACAAAGTGTAGGTAATTATTGAGTGTTAAGCTAATGGCATTTTAGAACTAGTTCTCGTTTCCTGGGACTTCCTTCATATTCTCTTGAAATATTTTGTTTTGATAGTTTTTATTCAGTTTTATCAGAACTAGACCCACAGCCTGGCTAAGCAGCTATCCAGTGTTTGGCTGAAGAATTAATACAGGTGGTTTCAATGTATCAAAAAGCCACAATTAGCTGTGTTGGAGAAAAGGCACTGTGCAGTTTGCATCTATCTTACCTGATTATTTCCTGTGTCATGACTTGCTCTGTTGCCTTGCTTTGGTTCCTGCCCATTGTTATCCCTGAAACAGAAACCACATCCTCAGGAAATCCCTTCAGGGGCAGCATTTTCCAAGGACAAGGCTACAGCTCTGAGATCTGAATTCTGCTTTTGAGTCCATCCTTTGATGGACTTGACAAGCAATTTCAAGATGCTCTGTCCCCATGTCTGTGCAATACAATTATCAGTCACAATTAGGAAAGTGCAATGTATTTGGGGAAAAAATGCTTGAGAACTGCCAAGGGGAGCGTCTGGATTGAACTGCCAAGGAGCAGGGATGGGCTGTTAGACTGCCCCTCTTGTCTTTTAGGAGGTGTGGAATTCTTTGTGTAGATAAAGCATCCACCAGGCTTGCTACACTGACCTGGAGCAAACTCTCACGTGTTGGAATAGCACCTGTAAGAAGGGAAATACCTGTGCTGTCCTCTGCTTTTCCTGCAAAGTTTTCTCCTTATTGCATCTCGCTTAAATACTGCTATTGCAGTGAGGATGGCTACTGGCAGCACAAGGAAGAAGAAAATCAGCAGCCCATCCCGAAGTGATGTATCTAGGGAAAAATCATTGAATTAATGAAATTTAAAATATTAAAGCATTTTTTTTGTTGTAGTTGTTATAAAAAGTACAATCTCTAAATTGTTGTAGATTAAAATTTGTAATTTCACTGAAATTTATAACATGCTACAATCAGAAAAGTAGGAATTTGCCTTACAGTATTACAGGTTCTTTCTGCCTTACCCACCCTATGTATATGTAATGTTTTTCCTTTTCCATAGATTTTTTTCAATAATTCTAAAGCAGAAAAATTCATTTTGTATTTGTTTACCAACAACTGATCTTCAAGTTTGCTTTGCCTTCCTAAACTTCTAATAAATACAAAACATTTTTTCCCTTTCCCAAAGTACAAATTCAGTAAAATTCAATAAAGTTCCGCAGAAAGTAACACAGATTTTCCTCAGAAAGCTGCAGATCATGAACTTTGCTTTTAGACCAAGATGGAAAGCATTTCATGTGTAAAAGCCAGCAAAAGCTACTTCATTATCAAACAATACTATTTGTTCTTTAAGTCAGTCCACGATTAAGTATCTCACGCAGTAGGAAAAAACAGTTGAAAAGAAGCTGTTATCAGGAGATATTTTATCAGTCCCTGGGGCAGAAGGAGGGCCAGTTTCAGAGTCCCACCTGTGTGAGCTGGCCCACTGTCAACACTGCCACCGTAGCCAGGCTGGTGACAGAAGGGAGGGGCCCATCCCGGGTCGCAGTGGCAATTCCCGTTGTTGTTACACACCTACAGGCAAAGAACAGCGAGTCACGAGCCAGGCAGGGACAGCTCCTCCCGTGGGCACACTGCTGCAGCCCACACTGGGGATGAGTCAAACAACACCTCACTGAGAGCCCCCACTCAGAGCTGTGCTGTGGATTTGGGAGTTCCACTCGTGGAACCAGGAAATAATGCATGGTACTGCATAGAAATATGGTACTGCATAGAAATATGTGGAATATTAACCTGAAATAAGCTCTGCCCCTCCATAACATCCCAAACCACTGAGTGATCCTCATGCCCCATGGTAATTCTCTCTAAGTTAACATTTGTGTTATTTGCCTGCAATAAAGCACAGTCCAGAAAACCTCAGTTTTACAACCTTTGGACTCCATTTTGATCTCTCATAGTGACATGTATAAATCAGGAATTACCAGACTGTCATCCTCAAAGGAATATCTTCCTTTTACAATTCACCAGCTCAGTAACATTAAAAAATTCCCTTGGGAAATTCAGACTAAATGCCTCTCCATGTTAGTGCTAAGAGGTTTGCAGTGTTTTGACAACATGAGTTACAGGAATAAAAAGTGGATTTAACTTTTAATACAGATCAGGAAAAAGCAAAGCCACCTGCCTGGTTATTGCTTTAATGCAGGGAATTAAAAAATTCCTGTTGTGAAACAGGACACAAAGCACCAGATACTCACCCCATTATTATTGCACTTCTCCTTCACATCACAGCTGTAGCCCAGATATCTTGCATCAACACATTCAAAACCAACACAGGCCTGGAACAAGTAATTAGTGTCTTGTAAAACCAAAACTTAAAAAATCCCATCCTTTTATAAATATACTATATAAGTTTACATGTTTAGAAATCTGCAGCTTTTACTTACATTTTAAGAATAAGGGCTGATACAACATTCATTATTTCAGAATTTTATAACTTTATTTGATTCAGGTTTGCTTAACTCTGTGGATGCACTTTGATGGAGTAATTTGAATGACTGATAATGTAGCACCTCAGTTTTTGAAGAGCTAATGAGTTTTTTGCATGTATTGATCTCAAAATATTTTTATTGTGTTGTAGCATAGAACAAGAGAGCCATGTAATATTTTTGGAAGTTCAGAACTTTCCACCTGGACTATATTCTGTGATGCTGCTGTGACTCCTCTTACCTTGTTCTCTCCACAGGCTGTCCCATCATGAACTTGAGCAGGATCAGGGATATCTGATCCCAAGTCAAAGTCAGAGGACCAGCACAAAACCCCTGATGCGTTATTGACAACGCTCCAGGCAGGCAGGTTCTGAAGACTGACAGATGTGCACTGGAGCTTCCCACACAGACTGTGCCTGAACGGAAGGAAGGACACTCAGAGACAAGGTGAACAAATAAAAATCACTATCAGTGCAAATACACCAAACATTCCAACCTTTTAGCTTGCATTTCAAGAAAATATACTTCTAAATTTCAAGAAAATATACTTCTAAATCTCTCACTTTTAAGGCTTTGTAACAGAATATATTTTTTACACTGAAGATTTTAGGATTGGCATTTATTTGGTGGTGACTTACTGGAGAGGACATTTCTTGTACGCTCCACCTTTCATTCCACAGTTTCCAAACCTATCTCCTTTAATATTTGCTTTTTCAAAGCATATATCTGGTGCTTTTCGTGCCCCTGTACAAAAAACAGTGAATCTCAGTAAGCCACTACATCGTCTGAAAAATACAAGAAAAAGAAAAATTGGGAATGTCTATCAGGAGACTACAAATGGCTTTACATTCAATGAGAACCATACCTTTGCCATAGATGGATTCACACTGTGAATCAAAGCTCTGGCACACTCCGTAGTAGCAATAAGCCTTGCTGCTGCTGCAGGGGTAACCATTCATGATGTAAACATCATCTGGACAGTAGGGAGTGCTTCCATTGCAGTATTCAGGGAGATCACAGACATCTTGTTTTGCTCTGCACTCTGCTCCTGCCACTTTAAACTAGGACCAGAGAGGAAGTTCACTTTTAGTATTGCAACACTGGAAGCTCTAGCATGGAAAAATGACAACTGGGAACATTTAGTGGTTTTAAGGAAGACAAACTCTCCACTTACATGATCTTTTACTGGTGAATGGCATTTGAAAATATGTCAAGAGGACTAGGACAGGTCTTTTCAAACATTAAAAACCCCTAGTGAATAGTAACAATTTAGTTTAATAGAGCACTGTGTACCTTGCAATTTTTGCAGCACAATCCTTGAGCACATTGTGAGCCAGGTGTGAGTTTGCAGGTTGCAGCATCACAGCAGGGGTTGGAGCACTCCTGAGAACAGCCATGGAAAGGGGACACTGTTTTTATTTATTTCTATAGCTAAGAAAAATACCTCATCAGTCCACGTGGATGGACAAGCCAAATTTTAAATAACTGTTTGTGTCACGTTCCCACATTCTTCTCTAAAAGGAAGCAGCAGCCACTGTTGCTGTGTTTTATTTGTCATCAGAAAAACACCTGGTTTGATGTTTTATGGCACAAGAATGCCAATGGAACCAGGGTTTGCTGACAGCCTTTTGATTTATTGATTTTTGAGACTTTTTTTTTTACTTTCTGAAGAATGAGCCAATACATTCTTGGAGGGACATTTTGACAATGCAAACGTGACTCTCAAAAGTAATTTTGTCTGGGTAAAGCTTAAGGGTTGCAGTTAACAAACCTGTACATGTTCTATATATAAACAGTCTCTGTTGTGGACCAGAAATATCCATAATGCTAAAACCAAACCCCAGTGGTGTTCCCACAGACTCTGCTCTGAATTTCACTTCTTTCTCAGCAGTGCCTCAACGTTCTGTGAACTCCAATAGCCCTTAACTGAGTCCACATCAAAATCAAAGCATGATTTTAAACTTTTACTAAAATTTATCTTGATACTGCTTGTAAAAATGAAAAATTACAAGAGAAACTCCTCAGATAATAATGAAATTAGGTATGTCAAAAGGCCAGTATTACACAGAATAATAGAACATAACATAATATGATATATATTAATATACAACAAGTATCCAGCTCAATTTCATGCATTACCTGTGGTTTGCCACAGTCACATTCTTCACTGTTATCGACCACATTATTACCACAGACAGGTTCTTTGTACACATTACTTGTTTTGGGAGGATTTCTAAGGCAGTTTCCTCCTCCATTTAGAATAAAGGCCTCAAAATCATCAGCGCTACAGGTGCTGAAATTCCTGGATCCACTGAAATAATAAATATTTTATTATTATAAATATGTTGCTTACAGGAGAACATACAACTCAACCTCTTAAAACGTTGTTGTTCCATAATAAATATTGTATTTCATAATGCTAGGGGATCATGAGATAGTTAATTTTTATTTTACTTTGCATTAAAGTGCAATACTAGAAGTTTAAAATACTATTATAATATGAATGTTTTTAGAAGCCAGAGACCATCAGATTATCTATTCTGGTGTCCTGTAAGAAACAGGCCATAGAAATTTCTTTTCTATAGTGAGTCTAAAAATGTTTGATTAAAAATACTCTCAGGAAGGTATTCACCTTAACTTGGAGTCCCTAAGGATTGAGGAGTGCACCTTCCTAGAGTAGATTTGTCCAGTGTTCAGTTACCCTGATTTATTAATACAGCTGTGGGTAAATAAAATATCATGATCTTTTTCTCCTGAGGGGAACCAAAAACAAATGAACTGAAGGAAACATAAGCCAAGAACTTTTTTTTAAAATTAACTGTAAAATAATTTGTTGCATATTTGCACAAACCCAATGAGTACGTGTAGAGCATTCTCAAAAGGGTGAAAAAACCCCAGCAACACACTACCACTAAAAAAAAAAAAATCCAAATGTGAATTTAGGAATGTTACAAATAAAGAATTATTGAGTCAGATAACAGATAAAATTTCAAATAAATTAAAATTATGTCAACTCCTAAGTCCTTGAATCCACCTCTGTGATTAAATTTTTCAAACAACTCCACATTCACAAAAGTTCTTCAAGATTCATGGGAGTTTCACAGTTTGTAAGGCATAGTCACTGCAAATAATATAAACTATTAAAATGAAATAACTGGAAATCTTACTTATCTGTGCTGTGCATGATATAGGATGCAGGACACCTCTTATCATCATGTTTCATTCCAAGATTGTGCCCCAGTTCATGTGCAACTACTGTGGCATGACGTAACATTTTGTCATGATTCAGCTGATAAAGAGAATCAGGTTTAAAAAGTGAAACTAAAGCAAATACTGTTTGTACCCAGAGATTTACTCAGACCACAAAGCTCCCAGGGACTGGGAAGGCAGAATACCAAATTGTATTGTAAGGTGAAAGCAGCAAGGACTGACAATTTGTCACTTTATTTTCAGGTAGATTCTGCCACTCCTTCCCTGAAATTCATATTCTGGATAATAAATTGGCAGCTGGTCTAGATCATCATTGCAGGTTTCTCCCAGCTGAAATTATTCTGTGTGATTCTATTCTATTCTATTCTATTCTATTCTATTCTATTCTATTCTATTCTATTCTATTCTATTCTATGTGATTCTATTTATTCTATCACCATTAGACACCAATTTTAAAGGAGTCTTCACAACAAATGTACTGTTAAAGAACAGGATCTGCTTCTGAGATTGTCCACAATATTGTGGCATCCATACTTTAAGGATAGGAACCTCCAGAGTTGCTGTTTCTGCCCCAAGGATGGAGAACAAAATAGTTTTGTACTCATGTTTAGAAGTTTTTGCCTGTTTAAAGACTTACTGTGAGGAATTCCAGCCACTTGAGACTACAGTGCATTATGTTCACTTTCTATTTATTTAAAGAGTAAAAAAAAACCACCATTATTTTGTAGCTGCATTCCCACCCCAAGCCCCCTGTGGTTATGAACTTTAATGGTATAAGGATGAGATTATGCAACATTGAGTTAGACGAATCACAAAAATGATCAAAAGAATTTGTTGAAGACTAAATGAGTCAAGTGGGCTGCAATTTGACAAAGACAGAAATTGGGAAGGACTTAAAAAAAAAAAGGTGTAAAATATGCACAAGTCTTTACATAAGAAACCCCATGAAAGAAACCAGCCTCTCCAAGACTAAGGTGATTTGGCTTAGCAGGATTAGTTTCTTCCACACCCAAATTTTGATGTACTTACAGTGCTGATTGACCCTCCCTGGACATGTGAGCACACAGTACCCACAAAAGCCATTCCAATGGATCCACTGAAAGAGCTTCTCCCTCTGCAACAAAAGCAGTTTGGAGGTGCTGTTAAAGATGGGTTGAAAGTTCATGATTTCTACTAAAAGACACTGATGAGTTGGAAAGAAATACTGCAAGGCAAAATTTGGTCTTCCTGAAGTCAAAAAGTAATTTATCCACCACAGCAGGGTTTCACTCCAATTAATAATGAATATCTGAATAAAATCTTGAAAATAATGATCAGTCACCTAAGTCTGTTGTGCTCAATTACAGAATGGCTGAGGTGGGAAAGGACCTCTGGAGTCACCCAGTCTCTGGAGCTGATTAACTCTTAAAAATTCATTACAGTTTCTTGTCATTTTTCCAGGTTAAACCAGTTTGGAAGTGCTGAGAATTTTATTCCAAGTATATTTTAATGAATACACAACCCCCAAACGTATTCATTAACCCTGCCAGCATGGCTGGTTTTCCCACCAAATGCAAACTCACATTATGAGGTGACCAACATCATTTCTTGAGCGCTTCAGGAGATCTTTCTGTCTCCAAGAAACAAATCTGCTCAGCACATCTCCAGCTGAACCATCCATTACAGATATGTGGTTGGCATCTGTCCAAATCTCTAATCCAACCAGAACAATCTGGATGTTTAATGCTCTGTACATCTGAAAAAAAAAAAAAAGATAATTAATGTCCCTCAGACTGTTTTGATGGAATTCTGAAAGGTGACTTAATTACTACTGAGTAAACAATAAGGTGAACATAGTGACCAAGACATAATTTCAGTTTATTTGAAACGAAATATATAGTATTTGTAATTATAAGAGAAATATAATATATTCATAAATTGTAAACCAAATAAAAATATTCAGAATATAAAACTAAGTATAATGGAAAACAATCTACTTTATGAAAGTAACTAAACATCTCTTTTGGAAAGACCATATCCATTTCTTCCCTTAGCTAATTGTCCTAAGGAGAATCTGGGAACAGATCAGAGAGCTTATGGACTTGTTCACAGCACTGACAGTTTTCTTAAGAAAAAACTACAAACATGAGAAATACTTTTCCAAAAAATATAAAACATACTGAACATTCATGTTCCTGGAGAACATGGAAGTGGTTTAAAACCCTCTTGCATCTCTCCCCCTGCTTGCACCTCTACAAGGCTTGTGCAGAGATTGGGGATGTGCCTTAACTGTGTTACAAATTGTTGCATAACTTCCAAACCCAGTTTCAGAACTGCATCGGCTGCTCTTCTGAAAACTATGATAAAACAGAAACTACTGAATCCAGACAACTTATCTGACCTACCCCATCAACATAATTAATCAGCTCCACTGTTTCCTTCTGCACTGCAGCGGGATCAGAATTCTTCAGCAAAAACTGTAAAATACCGTAGCAATGTCAGAGGAAAAGAATTATAATAATAAATAATAAAATGTATTTAGTGTTGGATGATACAATTACCCTGTTGTGATCCACAACCACAAATAATTCTACATAACTTTTCTGGGGCAGGACAGCTCTCTTCTCCTGCAAATGAGAGAGCACAGTAAGAAGTGAACATAATGAGTTTGAGGTGTTTGACTTATCTTTCTCATGACTTTCACTTCATGTGTTGCTAAAGCAATGCTGCATTTCTCATGTGGCCTCAGTCTGTGTCAGATTACCCCACAAACCCTGCATGTCAGGAATTCACACGGGCCAGACCCTGGCATGCACTCAGCTCATGCCTTTTGTGTCCTGGCCATGGCTGTTCTGGGCAGGCTCTGCTCTCCCACTGCTGCATTGCTTCGAGCTCTGTGAGATCCCCACTGTGCTGCTCTTCTGCTCCTGCTCCCTCAGCAGGGCTCCCACCAGCGTGGTGAAAATGAAAATGAAGTGTCCTGCCAGGTCAGTCCCACCTGCAGTGGTGCTGTGCAGAGCTTGGAGATGCCTTGGACTGCAGCTCAAGGCAGAAACAGAAATAGATTTACCCTGAGGAGCCTGTCCCTGCTGGAGGTACTGTTTGATGCAAATGTGTATTTCACAAACATCTGGTGCTCCAGGCTGCCATTCAGCACCCCACAGTGGAAGGGGATGCCCTGCATATCTTCCAGTTCATAAAGCACATGTTCAAATGTGCTGGAGGTGTTGAGTGGCTCCATTCCGTACCATTTGCCTCCAAGGTAGAGAATTCCCCTACCAATCATAAAAGAATGAAACATTATTCCATCATTTTTCCCTCATGGTTATGACTAGGTGAAGGAATGACAGCTGGATACTTAAACACTATGTTGAAATAAATTATTATTTTAAATTATAGTAATATGGGGGTAGGTTTAAATGCCCAATAAAAGACAAAACAGAACTTATTTAAAATACTTAATGGTAGACAAGCGTGGGCTTCTTGAATCAGAAAAGAAGGAGAAAAAAAGAGAATAAAGCCAAATTGTTAGTAAATGAGTCTGGATTGTGGGCACAGAGCTGATGCAAAGGGTCTCTCTTAGCCCTTATCTCTATCAATTTAAAGGAATGCCAGGATATGTCCTGGTGTATTATGAGCCACATCTCACTGTGAAACTCTACCTGAAAGATACATGGGTGAATTTTATCCCATTTGTGATTTTATTGTATTTGAAACATAAAAAATTGGTTCAGATTTGGTCAAAAATTTTTCATGGATATGGTTTGTCTTTTGAAATGTGCCCATTCATAAGACAAAGTTATTTGCAGGAGTGTTTTAAGTTTAACAAAAGCTTCATCAGGTACAATTTTTTTTCCACAAAGGTATCTCTGGTCAAGACACTCACATTGACTTCTAAACCCTCAGTTCATGCCCAGGTTCTGCCTATATTTATCATGATTTGTCTCATATTATCTTCTTTTCTGTGAAGGAATTTTGGAAAAGGGGAAAAAAGTGGGAGTCGAGGGAAACTATAAAACCTGCAACGAGTCTCAGCTTCATTAAAAGGTGAAATATTACAAAAAATAGGAAGAGGAAATACCTAAGGCCATCACATGTGCTAAGAGCAAGCGTGGAGTCAGCAATTCCTTCAACAGTGCCATGATAATAACAGTGTGTCTGAAATGCAACAAACCCACATCATTAGTGACAAACAAGGTGGTTGCCTTCAACTGCAAACTCATTTTCTGACTAACCATATTATTTGCATGACATCAGGGCGGGCTGTTAGAAATTTACAGAGTTCCCTACTTGGAAAGCAATCCTGACCTTCTTGGAGGAGAATCCCACTTGACTTGAGTACTTAAAATAGCCTTTGGTCCCTTGGTTCTAGAACACAGCCAGCTTTTCAGTTTAACCCATCACCATCTTTTATAAAAATATTTTAATCTACATTGCTCATCCTGTTCTTAGAGTCCTCTCAAAGGCTGCTCTGAGAAGATCTTTCATGCACAAACCACCCAATTAAGTCTCACTGACCTTACATGAAGTTTAAAGTTGAAATTAAATTTAGAAGTATTTATAAGGCTTGTTTGATACAGGACTTAAAAACTGTAGAGCTTTGATGCTGCCATTGTACTTTAAATTGCATATTATGCAGAGGTGGCTCAAATTCAGGCTTGGCAGAATCTCCTGGCAAATCCTTTCCTTGGGGAGCAGGGATGCTGGATCCCACAAACAGCCCAGTCCCTCTTGAACCTCATGTTTAGATCACTGGGAACTGTTAAACAGGAATGCTACAGGGTGAAAACCAACAAGTCTCATTCCCAGCAGATATATTTTTTCTTGGCTTCCCTGAAGAATGAAATTCTGACACAAAGGGGAAGTTTTATTATGTACAGTACCTCATTTTTGGATGGTGTTGCCTGCAGTTTCCCATCTTCCCCATATGTGTACAGCTTAAAGTCATCACTAAGAAGTTTTCTAGAAACAAAAATAAACCACTTCTCTTTTAATGGTCCAGAAACAAGTCAAGAGTCTTGGTAAGTGCATTTTGTTAGCAGCACACTCTACACTAAATTATTGTTAACATGAAACAAAATGCCTTAAAATTAGCTGGAGACCTTGGAAAATAAGTTATTTTGAAACTTATCATTATTTATTTTAACTAAAATATCCATAGAGAAGACTCTAAGCAGACACATTTGCATAAGGCCTGGCCTGTTACAGGCTCAGGAATGAGGAACAAGAGAAACGAAAATTTTTTTTCAAATACAACAATACATAAAATCTCTACCCCGTTAATAAAAGGCTAATGTTGAACTGAATTCTAATTTTCCCGAAGAATTTTCTGAAATGTACTGGTTTGTGCTATTAATACAAAAAAAAATCAAAATAAATTTCTTCACAGCTAGAAAAATTATTATTCCCTTCTATTTGCAAGATATTACCATAACATAGACAATATATTTAACACTATTTAACAGAGTCATTTCGTAGTTACTACAATCTGCCATTTAAATGGTTTCTTCTGAATTTTTCCAGTATAAAAATGCTTGTTTGTATGCAACTAAGCCCAAAACAGGACAATTCCTTAGAACACTCTATCACACATACTTATTTTTCTTCAGCTTTAGGAGATATGTTCCATTTCTGGTTTTAACTGAGTAAGAAAGATTGTCATCTGAATTCTCCTGAAAACAGAACAAAAGATATCACTTAATTAGGTGATTTTTCTATGTGTTTTTTTTAATTCCATGTTTTGCTTGACAGGCCCAACTACTATGTATATTTTAAGTTAAAAAAATACAGATTCATAACACCCAGGCTTCCATATTTCCAAGTCTCAGCAGCAGCCTGAACATTCTTTCCTATGCAGAGTTCCAATTCCATTAATCTATATTTTCATTTAGACAGGAGGGCACAGCCCATGAATGCACTCTTTGCTAAGCACCACATCATGCTTTGTGACACTCCTTATGTAAATCAGATAAATGACTCGCAGTCCTTTATCCCCTAATTGGTTTGCACAAAGATGACTAACGCTGTTTCATTAACAGTTACTCCAGTAAATGAACTCCGTATCTGGCACAAAGGTAAGTTACCTCAGAACTGAAGAATTAAGGCTCAGGTTTTCTCTTTGAACTCATCTTTTAACCCGTGCCACTCTGTGGGACCATTTTTATCCTTTGGGTGCTACATGGCTGAAATCCTCTGGTTATTATCCAAAGACCAGAACACGGACAGCACGGATGTTAGCACAAGTTCAACATCTAATCTGACTCAGAAGAAATGGAAATATTCTTCATGTTCCTTCTCACTTCTGTTTTACAAGGTCATTAACAGGATTAGAAGTTTGGAAGGCACTTAGAGTACAATCACAGGCCTTTGTGAACAAATTTACTTAAAACTAGTTGAAAACACTAAGAATCAGAAGACAGCGTGTGGGGCACATTTCATTACAAAAATCTCTATATACCATTGTGTGTGTGTGTAATGTAGGAGAGCGTTGTGAAAAGCAGCAATATCAGAAGAAAAGAAATCAGAATAACAAACCTCATGAGAAAATGGGTGATGTTTCTCTCTGCCTGTCAGACTTTGAGGAATGATTATTTCTAATGAAGAAAGTCTGGATGTGTGTTCAGAAGATACACCTGAAAATAAAGTTTGAAATGGGTAAAGAATCAGAAGGGATAAAACATTATGTTGGCACCTGCACAGAGGTCATTGCCAAAAGACCATTCTCATGCAGCCAGAAATGGAGAAAGAGTGAAATAGCTCAGGTATGATCAAACTGACTTTAAAAAATGTTACTTCAAATTAAAGCTGGGATCTTCTGGGGCACACAAAGAAAAATTATCACACTATTTAAACAAAATCTTAATTCTCTCACATTCTGGATTATTAACCATGTGACTTTGTCTGTCATTTTTTCTTCCATGACCAACACTTTTAACCTGATGTACCACAGAGAATTGGTGCAGCTGGCCTTCTCCTTTCTACATTGTCCTCAATAAGGAACACTTTTAGTTGTCCTCTGGATATAATTTGTCCACCTCCTGTGTGGAAGAAAACTTGGCTCACCACGCTGCCTCCTGCCATTGCCTAACATTGCACTTTGTTTGTTCTAGCAACAGTCAGATCTTTGCAAAAGGTTTGTAGCCCTTTACCTAATATCAGAATTATCTCCAGAACAACATGCTAATGCAGGAAGCTAAAGATAAGAAGCCTGCCAAGTATCTGGTTCCAGGTAAATGGTTTTATAAAGACAAAAACAATCTTCAGTGACTTTTTAAAAAAATTGTGTAAAGTTGAATTAATCTTCCTTTTTCTTGTCTGCTCCTCAACTGGTTTGATCGACAGAGACACAACCATTTGCTTTTAAACAGAATCAAAAATAACATGGGTTTTAACAAAGGAAGTGGTTTCTTTCTTATTAAATTGTTCTTTTACAAGGAAACAAAGAGATTTCTTCACACTTACAGTAGTACAGAATCACCCTCAGCCTCCCACATTCCTATGAAAGGAATTCATAATTGCAAAAAAGTCACACAACCAGCCATTCAAAGTGAGGAGGATTCTCCAGTGTAATGATGATCTCTCCCTGTTAGATAACATCAGGATTTTTAAAAGCTAGGTGCAGGTAGCATATGTTTAACAGTACAGGCTGCAATTGTAATCAAAATGTGGAAGTTGCTATTAGCAAACAGGTCTGAAATGAATATCAGCACTTGATATTTACTTCTGATTTTGCTCTTATTCTTCAATAGTTTTATTATCTAAATCACAAAATCCATTCTGTTTCATGAGTCAAGTGCATGTTGAACTAACCATGAAGCTGCTCTTTCAACAATTCAAATTTTGACACCTGAAAGCAGGAAACCATCTTTGATGCATGTCATAAAAATATTACTTTCTAAGAAACATTACAGGTATTACATTTAAATCTAAAATGTGAAGCCAAATCATAGAAATGAATTAATGAAGAATTACAATGAAATTGTAGGAGTTCCCTCACATTAGTGAAGAAGAAATGTTTTTCTACAGTCTCTACTATTGATGAGAATGACAGCAACTGCAGTTGTCACAAGCAGTGTCCTGCACAGAAAATGATGTATTTACTTACCTACTACATCCCGGAGGGAAAAAACCCACAAAGAACTGAACTATAAAAAGTTTCAAGCTGTAATCTTTTCCAAGATTCTGTCCATGATCAGGGCTGCACGGGCAGAGCTGTGACACGATGCCAAAGATGTGCATCATTATCACCAGGCTCCAAGCAGACCTGGAGAAACTTTCTGAATATGTAAAAAAAAGAAAGCTTACCTTTAATCCAGAAAGGTTTCCCAGTAAAAGTTAGTCCAAAAGTGAACAAAAAGAGGCTGTGCATTAACATGACTTCCTGGAGAAACTACTCCAGCATCCGAGCTGGCTCTGGCTGCTCTGCAGGGAACCAGAAGAACGAGAACCTTCTGCTCCGAAGGTAAACAACAGAAAAAGCTCTCTGATACTGCATCTCTGCTGAGGAAATGGGAAGTAAAATTTAATCCATTAGGCTTGCGAGAAAACTGGTCAGACAGCCTAATGCAAATAAAAAGCAGCACATTCTTCCATGCTGATTGGAGAGAGAGCGTGTCCCGTGCCGGGATCAAACTGTTTTATTCTAGAGGACTTTCATCCCTTAGTGAGATCATATGAGATTAGAAACTTAAAATATTGCTACTGGCAAATACAGTGTTTAGGATGTTTATTCTGGCTACTGCCAGGTCAGTAAAAAACTAGCGTGAATCCATTTACTCTTTGAAATTTCAGCTTCTTGTCTTCCATTTTTTCATCTTTACTTTAAAATATTATGCATAGGAACACATGAAAATCGTCAAAACAGATTACCCACTCCCTATGTTAAACACAACTGTCCTCACCAGAAGTCTGTAATTCTGTGCAGATCATTGCTCTTCCAGTATCAGAGTAATCTTCCATGCAACCACATTGCCACCAAAAGCAGAAAAGAAACCCTTCTAAAACGGGATGAGTTTGCAACGCATTTCAGAAGTACCCAGCGCATTTAGAAACACAAAAATGAGACTGAGACGACAGGCTCAAACATTTACATTAATTAATTTTAATTAATTCTTTGATTAAAACAGAGAAAATTCAGTTTTCCATTGCTGGTAAATCCCACAAAACAATGCTTTAATTGACAAAAAGCAGAATGCTGGCTGTATTTGCAGTATTAGCTTGTCAAAGCCTGTTCAGGTCCATTTCCCGAGAGTCACAGACCGAGAACATCCTGAACATTCCTGTACTGAGCACTAAGTGGAAGCAGAACTTGATACCCTCATTCCCTGGCTCTGTGTCTGCCACAGCCTCAGGAGCAGCATTCCCCAACTCCAGAAGCTGAGATCCTACTGAAAATTAAATGAACCCCATCTTTTATTTATGGCCTCTTTTATTCATAGCCTCTCTCCTGTGTGGTGGCACTGTCAGGACACAACTTGGGAGAATCCCGCTGCTCCAAAGTTTGACATGTTATCAAGTTTCAGAGAATCCAAGAATCATTTCAGTTGGAAAAGACCTCTGAAATATTGAGTCCATTAGGGGAACCTGTTCAGTCCCCGATCACCCTCTGGGGGAAGAACATTTTCATAATATCCACCGTAATTCTCCCCTGGCACAACCTCAGGGTCAGTTTCTTCTCCCAAGCAACCAGAGACAGGACAACAGGACATGGTCCTGAACTGCGCCACAGGAGATTTAGGTTGGACATTAGGAGGAATTTCGCCTCAGAAGGAGTGATTAGACATTGGAACGGGCTGCCCAGGGAGGTGATGGAGTCGGGAGGTGTTTGAGGAAAAACTGGACGTGGCCCTCGGTTCCATGGTCTGGTTGACGTTGGGCTCAATAATCCCAGAGGTCTTTCCCACGGGAATCAATTGCGGCTCCCTGTGCCCCTCCGCCGTCCCTGGGCCGGGACAGCCGCTCCGGCCACACCGGCTCCGGCCACCCCCAGCCCCGCTCCGGCCACACCGGCTCCGGCCATCCCGCCCCCGCTCCGGCCACCCGCATCCCCGGCCGGGCCCCG
>VZRO01005746.1:679998-696166 GCA_013397915.1 Daphoenositta chrysoptera
CCTGCGAGCTGCGGCTGCAGTGCCGGCCCGGCGCCGAGATGGTGTCCGTGGGGATCGTGAGCCAGGCCCGGAACATGGAGGTGTACGTGGGCGAGGAGTACTGCGGCACCGGCCGGGGACAGCGCCGCGGCGCACGCCCGGCCCCGGGGTGAGTGCTGGGGCAGCCTCGTGGGGTGTGTGTGTGTCTGGAAGCTGCTCCTGCTGTTAAAGACCTGATGTCTTTGACAGGGCTGAGAGATGGGGTTGTTCAGCCTGGAGAAGTGAAGGCTCCTGGGGAGATCGCAGAGCCCCTTCCAGTGCCTAAAGAGGCTGCGAGAGAGCTGGAGAGGGACTTTGGATAAGGGATGGAGAGATAAGACAAGGGGGATGGCTTCACAGTGATAGAGAGCAGGGTTAAATGAGATATTAGGAAGGAATTGTTCCCTGGGAGGGTGGGCAGGCCCTGGCACAGGGTGCCCAGAGCAGCTGTGGCTGCCCCTGGATCCCTGGCAGTGCCCAAGGCCAGGCTGGACATTGGGGCTGGAGCAGCCTGGGACAGTGGGAGGTGTCCCTGCCATGGCAGGGGTGGCACTGGGTGGGGTTTAAGGTTCCTTCCAACCCATTCTCGGGTTCTATGAAAGACCTCTGGTCTCTTTGGTCTTGTCTCTTCGTCGTCTCACACTTCAAAGAACAAGAGAGAAGATTTTAAAAAAGAAGGTTTTGTTTTCCCCTTCAGTACTTCCTCCCATGCTTTGCCGGGAGAAATAAAGCAGTGTTTCTGTTTTAAGTCATTACATGGCACATCTGCTGCTTAATTAGCTAAGTAGAAACCAGCCGACTCCGAGCCTCAGGATGTGTGAATAACGTCCTGAACCTCAAAAGCCTCTCTAGTGCACAGTGCATGCACACATACAAGGAATTTTTTACATACATGTTTTATAAGATTAATTACAAGTTGCATATAAGCACTAAAGCTGTTATTAGAAAGTAAAAAACAGCTAGAAACTAAAACTGCTCTTAGAAATTATAAATCTGCATTAGAAATGTGTTCCAGCCAGTCTTGTTTCTTATCTAAATATTTACCATTATAGTATATTTCTACAAAAATGTTAAATACTTTGTATATTGATGTCACAGCTTGTTTATTTTATTTTTCTAGTGAAACTGAAGAGGTTACTTTATACCACAAGTACCTTAAGTTTGAATGCCCTGCAACCTCCTGTAGAGTTAAGGTAGGGAGCTGACCAGTATTGTTTTACTTCTCTTTGTCTTTTTAATCAGTTAATCGACTAAATTGCATTGCTCTTAGTAAAATTATTGGTTTTATACACTTCATCTTTTCATGTAATCACTTAAACATGTGTTGTTTAGTACTTTGTCTTCATAGCAGGGTTCTCTTTCTAAATTGGTATCTCAGTTTTCTTTTCATGGAGACTTTATATGATATAAATAATTTAGTCTTAGAGAAAAAAAAAAAAACATAAACCAGATAAACTGCAGATCTGTAATTAGAACTGTCAGCTCTGGGGTTAAATAAGCTTGTGAACATCATGTAGCCACTACTCTTAAATGCTTAGAAAATCATCTTTGGGGCATCTGTTCCAGTCAGAGTTTTATGGGGAATAATAGAAAGGAAAAATTGCCTTAATTTCCCTGGAAAAGAGTTCAGCATAGTTTTTCCCAAGACTCAAAGAACAATGCATTGTCCCCTACATACAATGAAAACATGAAGTGTTATTTTCCTAACCAAAGTATTTTTTTTCCTTCTTGCAATAGCTGCTCTCCTTTGGTGAGAAACAAAGAGTACTCATCAGTAAAATAATTCTAGAAGTGAAAGCAGTGTCTGCAAAACTAGCAACTGATTTTCCTTCACTAGGCTCAAGCATAGATCTAGACAGAGTGCAAACTATGATGGAATCCATGGGATCTAAGCTGTCTCCAGGTGCTCAGCAGCTCATGGACATGGTCCGGTGTCAGCAGAAAGTAAGTCACTTTTCCCTCAACATGAACAGTACTCATCTGGCACTTTGCCACTTAGGAATGCTCTAAAACGATTTGATAGTTTTTATTATTTAATTATTATTTAATTATTATTTAATATTTTTATTATTATAGATTTAATAGATTTAGTAGTGGTTTTTAATTCACACTTTCTACCATCTTAAGCCTCGTTTAGTTGTTGCCACTCGAATGAGTGCACTGAGTAAAGATTGTGTACTCCAGGGTTATTACTATTATATGCATTATTATAATTTTAAGCTTCACTGCCACCCTATTTTCCTTTTGCCTGCTTCCATTGTCACTGCTTGACAAGGATGGTGGGCATGTTCCCTGGAATGTTTGGGGTGTGGATAGATGGGCTGGTTTGTCTCTTTTATGGTCGTTATAACCATGTCACCTTCAACTAAAGGGAACGTTTATGCTCTCACAGAGCATTTACTTTAGATCCTGATCCTGCAAAGTGGGCTGTTTCAACAGAATCCTGAATCCATCTGATGTTAACAATTCAGTTTTGGGGATGCAGCATAGTAAAAATGAAGTCAGTAAAGCTCTTTTCTTACTCAGAGACTGACAAGATAATCAACATTCATATTTACAAGGAGCATAATTCAAAACTACTTTTGAAATCTTTACATCACGCTAATAGAATGCTGGGTTATAAAGTTTCTATTGTCATTGCTGTATAATTCATAGTATATTTTAATACTTAACCATTAATAGTATTGTTTTTCTCCCCATCAGAACAGTTTCCCTCTTGGAGACAAACTCAGTTGGATTTTGGGGAAGAATTCTGACTTTGGAGGTGAGCGTGCAATGGATGGATTGCGCAGTGCAGCTCCTCACTCATCACTGGGGCCGTCAGCCACTGAACCTTTGCCTGTTAAAAATCATTTAACAAGTGAAGCAGTGTATAAAGACCTAAAAATAACTCATGATCTGAACTCAGAGGTAGCTGAAAGAGGGAATACTTTGGATTCTGAAAGACTTCCTACCCAGCAAAATGCAGTTGACCTCAAGAATGATTTGAAAGTCGTGGGATCTTTGCCAGTGCAGGAACGAGCAGGTGAAACTCCAAACGTAGCCAACCCACAGGTGCTTCTCCCTTTTCTTCAAAACTTGTGCACTCAGGTGAATCACCTCCGGCTCAAGGATGGAGAGAGGCACCTCGGGAAGAGGGCAGTGGCTAAAGAGGAAGCTGTTCAGAGTGTTGGGTGAGTTAAGTTTGGTGAATCTCTCCAAGTAGCATTGACTATTTATTGACAAGTGTAAACAAAATGCATTACATGAGCATTTTCTTCTCATTAGCAGCAGTAGTGAATCCTAGAATACATGGTTTTCAAGGCTGCATGGTGATGAGCATTGCAATTAATTTTTCAGTGAGCTGCTTGATTGTAGGGGTTTTTCCAGAAGAAATCACATCATTTGTTGCTACTAAATTGTCTTCTACCTCCATTTCATCTAATTTAAAAAGCATGTTTCTTCATACACATTTAGTTTGTCTTTCTCATCTACTGTATTTTCATTTTGGTTACTTTTACCCCTAAATTCTTACATCTTTCACACAATGTGGCACAATCTTTCTGCTGTACGTGGTGTGTATCATCCCACTGATCTTTCCTGTCCCTCCTCACGTGTTGGCATTTACAGTGCAGATGTCACAGTTACCCAGTTTGATACCCCAGGGACAATAGTGGAACCTGTGAGATGTGGGAAACAGGATTTAATGGAGCCTGAATATCTCAGCTCCAGTATTTTTAAAGAATGCAGATGCAAACCCAGAGAGTTGCATAGTTTGGATAACTCTTGAAGCACTTTTGCTGACGAGGACAGTCTGCCATGCTGACAGAATACAAACTGTGTATATTGTTGACTTGTGTGGATTTTGTTTTATGTAACTGAACTCTCTGATGCATAATTGAGCCTTTGAAAAGACAAGGTTGAAAGAAGATGACTATACACAATGGCATGTTTATGAAGAAAAAATTGAGATTTAAAGTGTGGCAGGCAGGGTGTTTTACTTGTGCTAAAAACCTAATGCCTTCCAAAGTTCATTGCCTAATAAATGAGATTTTACATTTAAAAGATGTTCAGGTGCCCAGATCTGTATATTGCCCCTTGTCATTAAATAATTTATACTAAATCTTATATTTGCTCTTTTTACAGAGTAGAACAGCAGCCTATTTGCTCCTATTTGGAAAAGATAATTTCAAAAAATCTGGATCTGATGGAGAAGAAACTAATGGACTATATTGACTGCCGAATCCAGGCTCTTCAGACACACATAGACAATAAAATGTTTCTCTTGATGGACTTGGTTCAGAACTCAAAACCAAACAAAATTTCACAAGCACACTATGATTCTAACGAAGGGTTTTCTAATGGAGAGAGATAGATGGGTTCAGAGGTAGGGTTTCAATGTAAATACTTTAAGGGCCATTACACTTTACAAAGCTTAGTATTTATGCAGTTAAAACCATAAAGAACCTCAGTGTTGTTAACTCGCATTTTGTTACTGTAATTCTATCCACTGTTGTACACAGTTGTTAGTTTTATGAAAGATCTTAAAAATATGGGGTTTTTTTCCTAAGTGTAAGAGTTTTGTATGCCCTTTGTGGCTTATTTATTTAAAGAACATTGCTAGGGGTTGTATGAACAGTTCCCCAGTTCATTTGAACAATGGAGTACTCTAAATAAATTGAGTTACTGCATATCTTTTTACCTGCTTGTAATCAGTTCACCTTTTTTAGTTGTATTAATTTTTGATGTGAAATGTGTTACCAGTAGAACAGAATGTAGTTTGTTTGTACTTTTGCTTTATTGGCACTCCTGTTGAAGACATTTACTGTTGAATCTCTGAGAGGAAGGTCGGATTGTCATTGCCTCATTTAGAATTTAGTTTATGGAGTTGTCTTTAGACAGCTGGGGAAATGTGAATCCAGCCTGGGTTCTTCAGAAGCCTTGTTGGCTGCACAGGCACCTAAATTAGGGAGCCAGGCTCATTAAGAGATACCTAACACAAGACTGTGATACTTTTCTTCCTCCTAAACTACCCGAGTGTGCAGGAACAAGTTAAATGATAGTGTACTCAGCAGACTTGTTTATCCAGGTTTCATTATCCTAAGAAATACAACTACTTCTCAAGCAGACATCATTCCCAGACAGGATGTGCTGGGGCAGCTCCAGAAGACCAGAGAAGTTTCCTTTCTGCATCACTCTTCCTTTAACCCCTTGGGATCAGTTCTGCTGTCATTTGGGGAAGTAGGAATGTGACTCCAAGCCCCTCTTCTGGAGTTTCAGACTTCATTCTGTTTGTTGCTCTTGGATTGTGGGGTGCACCATTGAAATTGGAGGGTGTAGGGACTTCATGTAAACCCCTCTTGGGTGCACAGACATTTTTGGCAAAAGCTGTTGATGGATGACTCAAAAGCAGCATAAGCTTGTACAATCCAGTATCTTTATTTACTCTGCCTGATATTTTCTTCTCCAGGAAAACTGATGTTGTTTGAAGACTCTCAGATCCTGATGGTAGTAAGTCCACAGGAGTAGATTTGGAAAAGAGGATAATCTGCTTTGAAAAGACATCTTGCAGTTGTCCCTGATCTTAACTCCTGCAGTTTCAAAGTGATTCAAAAAGATAAATAGGTTTTTATTTTTCTTAAGCCAAAAGGACCTTAATTAACTTGTACTTCATGCTTATAAAGGCATAAAGTCTATCCTGAGGGAGACACACTCTTTCAACTCAGTGACTTGAGATAGAGTACTGAGTGGAGAGGTTTTGGGGTTTGGATTTTTTATTTGATAACAAAAGAAGTTGAAATAGATTTCTGAATGTTGTTGAGTTCCAATGCTATTAATTTATTGATTTTTTATTTTTTCCCTCTTTGGGTGACAAATATGAGTAGCAGTTGACACTAAATAAAAATCTCCAGAAGTGATTAAAAAGAGCTCTGGATATTTTGATAGCTGTATCCTGCCTGGTGTTTGTGATGTTTTAGTACCACAGCTCCCACAATGAGAATATTTGAAATTAAAACCACAAATGCCAGAGTGTAGAAGTTGTATTGTTGCGGGTTTGGTGTTTTTTCAGCTTCTGCTTTAGTGAGGGATTCTGTGTAGAGAGAAAAATAAAATGTTTAGAATACTATATAATTTCAGTGGAAATTAAATAAGCATTTTTTCAGATATTTTTGTTTGAGATGACCCACACAGCATTCAAATTCTGAATATGTAGTACTGAAGAGTTGTAAAAATTGGTAATAAAACAATCCTGCAGAACATCATGATGTTCAATTCTTTGGTATTGCTGCAGCCAAGTTTCTGCCATGCAGTGCTGTCACTATGAGAGAGATCTGAGACATTTGCTGAAGCAAAATTGGCATAAAAAGCAACTTGTGGTTCTAAGCCTGAGCCTTCCAGTGGCTCTCTATCTGCTCCTCATTAAAACTCAATTCTGTGCTTTAAAATACCTGGTGTGATCTATTTGCACTTGAATCCTTTTCACATTACAGATGTGTCCACTTTCACACATAGGGATGCAAAATCTTTTACTATTACAGTAAGTGGGAACATATCTAAAGTGTTTCTACAGGTCAGAAAGGTTAATAATAATAAAAAAATACTCTTATCGCTATTAAGAGCAAGATTAATCTAAAATACTTCCTAGATCTGATACCTGAAAGCAAGTGGCCCAATGTGCTTTTCTCAGGTGTAGCTTTGGGCTCCATAAAAGAGAACGAGCATAGTGGGAGTAGCAGTACAAGCTTTTAAAAATAGCTTTTCCATATGTTTCTGTTTGCTCTCAGTATTCTACCACAGTAGATTAGACTGCAAATGGCACCAAAGCTCAGTTGTCTTACAAACACCTCTGCAGCTCTAATTTAAAGGCATGGTGCTTTTGGTTTCTGCTCCCAAGATTGTCCTTTTAATTCCTGTTCTGGCCAGAGCATGCAGGGGAGGATTTAACCTGGTGTGGAATAAGTCAGCTGTGTTTATTAGCTGGAGTACCAACAATAAAACTGAGGGAAGTGCACACATGTGTATATTTATTTTTTAATTTTTCCTGTCTCACCTGAGTACTCAGCAGCCCTGAGATCTCTTTTCAGGCGGATGGGACCTGCTAGAGTGTTAGTTTTCCACGTGTGTGGAGAAATGTCTCTCTTCTGCCGGGAGATGCAGCCTCTGGCACAGCGGGTGTTGCTGTTGGTGCTGTCACAGATCACAACCCCACACCGGAGATAAACGGATGGAAAGCTCCGCAGGAACCTGAAGGCCCTGAACTTGAATCTTCCGTGGTTTTCAAATGCTGGGTAGGTTACCACAGTGTCATCTTTATTGCAGCTGCAACAGAATGGACAGAGCTGTTTAAATAGTCAAAATAATCATTCTCAATAAGTGCTGTGAGGTGTGACTGCAGCATTTAACCATTCTTTCCTTTCCCTAGCATGATGTGCTGCATGGTGAGTTTCCTAGCTCTGTTTGTGGAACGTCTTTAAATTTATCTGTAACTCACTTCCAACCACAGTCTACTAAAGAAAATACCTGGAAGAGACAAATATAAAAGAAGTACAGTTGACATTTAGATTCCATGTCCTCCCACATCAAGGAGACCAATAAAATGAACCTTACCCACTTCTGATTAAGTCATATGTCAGTGATCCACTCTCAGGCTCTGGAGATGCTGTGCAGGTGTCAATGAACACCTGGAGATTTGGGTCGGTGGAGTGAAGAGTCACTTCAGCAAAGAGAGTTTGGTTCAAGTCTACGTCGTATGGGGAGTATTTTACGGGCTTGGAGAACAGCTCTGACTCGTAGAAGGCCATGCTGACGTTGTACCTTCCCCCAGCTGCCATGTGTTGGATGGTGTTGTTTTTTGTTATGTAAATGACTTCCAAGGTTTCATTGTTCCTCATTCTGCACTCTGCAGTGATCTCCGTGTTCCTCTGGCGGGTGATGCCGTGTCCAGCTGGAGCCAGGGAGATGCTGTTGGTGTAAGTGATGCTGAGCCCTTCATCCTGGGAAGCAACCACGGGAAGGGCTCAGCTGGGATTGCACCAGCACAGCAGATAAAAGCAATGGTGACTACATTACAAACCTGCCCAGCTGTGCTTATCAGAGGCTCAAGATATCTTGGAAATGTGAAACAGGCTGCAACCAAAAAATCTTATCAACCCTTCTGCTGTTTTTTCAAAATGCTGAACCAACCCAGGCAGCAAAAAGGTTAAGGAATAGTGCATGGAGTGTGGGAAGTACCAAAGCTATGCTCCAGTCACCCTTACCAAAACAGTGTTATGAACTAGCTCTTGGGAACCTCTTGGGGTCAATTTGTGTGGGTTCTCCCATATTTCTTTTGAAAGGTTCCTTGATCATCAGATTCTCAAACAGCAAGAAATGTTTTTGTACTTCAAGACAGGAGCCATGAAATGGGATGAGGTCAGTGAAAGTAAAATCAACTCACATGCTATTCATACACTGCTTTTACCAGCTCTTATCTTTCATAAACTCGTGTTGGCTTATTCATATTTTTATCCCCTTTACCTTTTTAATTGTTCCACAGCTGGCCAGTGGGAAGGAAAAGATGACTGAGTCTGTTACAAGTGGTCTGCAAGATGGATCATTCAGCTGCAGGTGAGCCTCACTGAAGCCAAGGGAGGCCACGTAAGACTTGCTCAGAACGATTCTCATGCTGTCTGAAGAGCATGTCAGAGTTGCTGCCATTGAAAAAGAATCAAACAAAACCAAAAACACATTAGGAGAAACTGCTGTGGTCATTTCTCACTTTGTCTAAATCCTTGAACCTGCCACATGATTCTGGACTTGTCAGTGAAGAAGCTCGTGCACGCTTGAGGTTGTGCAGAAAGTTGCACCAAAATTTCATGCTCAGATTCAGACCCAGAGCAAAACCGTGTAAAACTCATGCTGAAAGTTTAATTTTAAGCCCAGTAGCACAGAATGGATCTCTGCCTTTATAAAAGGGAAAAGGAATCAAAGTGCTGGTGCAGAACGGTGGGTGAGGAAATTGATTTATGTCAGACATTGAGGCTTTAGAAGTTCCTTTCCACCTCAGTTCATGGAAAGAAGGACATGCAAGGATACAGGACCAAAAAGGAAAATAAGGCCCAGCTCAGGGGGAAAGGAAATTACAACACACCTGAACTCTGACTAACCAGTGCAGACCATTTTCTTGAGTACCTCAGGCAACAAAATATTTAATCAGACAATAAGAGTTTATCTTTGCATCTTAGCATGGTAACAATGCCTGTTTTGTACAAAAGAAAGAAAACCTAAAATTTTAAGTGGTGCCAGCCAAAAGAAAAGGACCCAAAAGTGAAAGAACAGCTTTTCTTTTGCAGATGGGTCAGGAAATAACTTCTGCTCTATAGGTGAGGCTAATGTGGGGTTTTTGTGTGTAAAGAAGGTTAAAGACTACCAATGAAAAGGCTTAAATCCTCAGTATCAACCATCAGTTCTTTTGGATGTTTCTAAGGGCAGAACCATGTCACAAAAAGATTCAGCATCCTCTCCATGTATCAAGTGCACTCACTGTTGGGTTCCACAGGCCCTGGCAGGGGAGCACTGGAATACTGAGCTGAAAATCCTCTGTAGGAGTTGGTGTCGTCTGTGGACAGCACAACTGTCAGCACGTTTGAAGAAGACTCAAATGTGGGCTGGGCACGACCACACACCTTCCCCAATAATCCAGAGTCAGTGGTGGGGCCATCATAGACTGCTGTGAAGTCAAGCTGGCAGTATCTGTCCAATTCCAGGCTGTAAACAGAGGAAAAATCTTTACAGGGAAATCTGAGTGCAGACAGCTTTGCTCGTACTGCAGAGAGGGTCCAGTGCAGATAAAGTGTCCAGTGAGTTCCACTCAACTGAAGTAAAACAGTGGAGAACAGGACACTCCAAACAGACATTATTAAAACCAAATAAAACATATAAAAATTATTATGTTTCTCAAAATCATTTTAAAAGTGTAGGGTTGGCTTCTGCAGGCCTCTGACACCTCTTGTGTGTATCACAGAGGAAGATTCTTGCAATTTTTCACCAGTGGAAGGTGGATTCTCCCAGAACAGCATCAGCAGGTGGATCACCTTGGGCAGAGTTCATCACCTCAAAAGGAAGTGGTTGAGGTAATGATTTACTGTGGAAAACTGTACATTTCATACTGAATTCTTACAGGGCATTCTGCAGTCTGAATATCTCAAGAAATGGACCTCATGGTTGGTCCCCTGAGATATTTTCTGCATTTCCCTGCCTAGCACTGCAGCAGCTTTAGGATAATGTAGGGATGTGAAACACTTTGCAATCATTTTATCGTAACAGTCAACAAAACCCTTTATTTTAAAAGTGTACAGACATTCTAAAAGGTAGAAAGCACTTCTTCCTGTGTTTAAAAAAGCCTTTAAAAATGTCTTTAAACAGAATGAATAAAGAGTAATAAAGCATTAATGAATTTACTCACAAAAAATCCTGGAACTGTAAGTTTATCTTTGAGTTTTTTGGTGCTTGTATGTGCCAGACACAGTATCTGAATTCAGGGTAAGGTGCTGGGTAGTTGGGGCTGCTGAATGTCCCATTGGGGCCAGTTAATTCTCCCCCACAGTCTTCAGTTCCTGAAAAGAAGAGGAGATATATTGGTAACAGAATGAGTCATCTAATGAGTCATATATATAAAAAAAACCCCCTTGTGTAACTAGCAGGATTGTTTCTTTAGGACTCCAGTCCTTTGGAAATGATTAAAGGTACTAAAGATGGAAATTCTGTAGGGAATTTGAGGTCAGGTGGATGTTACAAAATGGAGTCAGTGGTCACTATTCCATTTCTGTGAGGCTCAGTGCAATGAGACCTGAGATGGCTGGAGAGGAGTTAGGTTTGGTACTGGGAGCAATTTAATGAGAGCCACATTTTGGATAAATTCAGTGCACTCTTGAAAAACTGATAATGAAGATGCTACACCAACCATACATGATCTGTATGGAAGTGCAAAATCTTCACGTATGAGAGAGATTTTACTTGGTAGACAAAGGCAAAAAACCCAAGTGGAACCTCAGACAAATGTAGGCTAGAAATGGGCACCTGTACTCAGCAGGAGTCCTGACTAGATGGTCAAATTCTCCCAGGTAAATGCTGTAATATTTACAAACTGAGTGGATTTCACAGAAGTCTGGAAGTAAAAGTAAAGTCCCATAATATGACCCTTGCCTTCACTTTTCCAAGTAAAATTTCACTTTTCAGGATCTCTTCAAATACGTTGTTTGTGCCTCTTTCACTGATTTTTGCCCCACTCCATTCTCTGAGGCCCGAAGACCTGAGTGAGAGTAATTAAATATTCTTTTATTGCTGCAGTTCAAACGTTATTGAAAGACTTACTCGATGCTGGTGAAAAGAAGTAGTAGTAGAGAAAGAAGCTTCGTGCGAAAGCCACGGAGTTGGTTGTTATGAGAAAAGTTAAACTGTCTGAGGATGATTCAAGCACTGGGACTGTGTCAGTGTCATCACACACTTGTCCAAGAAGAGGTGACTCAGTGGAGGGACCATCAAACACTTCAATGCTTTCTGTTTCACAGCTTGAAGAAGGAGCAAATCTGTTGGAAAAACCACAGTGAGAACCAGCTGAGCTCATGGACAGAGACACAGGCTCACAGAGAAATGGGTGCACGTGGGTTGGGGCAATCCCACAAATTCGGGCTGGGTGGAGAATGGGTTGGGAGCAGCTCTGAGGAGGTGGATTTGGGGGTGTTGGTGGATGAGAAACTCAACATGACCCAGAAGTGTGTGTGTGCAACCCAAAAAATGAGTGGGTATGGGCTGCCTCAAATGAAGGGAGATCGAGGGAGGGGATTCTCCCCCTCTACTCTGCTCTCATGGGACCCCGCCTGGAATGCTGCATCCAGCTTTGGGACCCCAACACAAGAAGGATGTACTGGAGTCCAGAGGAGGCCATGGAGATGCTCTGAGGGCTGGAGCCCCTCTGCTCTGGGAGAGCTGGGGGTGCTCACCTGGAGAGGAGAAGGCTCCAGAGAGAGCTCAGAGCCCCTTCCAGGGCCTAAAGGGGCTNGCTTGGAGCAGCCTGGGACAGTGGGAGGTGTCCCTGCCATGGCAGGGGTGGCACTGGAGGGGATTTAAGTCACATCCAACCCAAACCATTCTGGGATTCAGTGGAGTGCACAACACGGATTCAATACAGAGACATATTTAGAAGCAATACATTTCTGTGCTATATTCTAGTGAAATGAAACAGTACAAAAGCATCTGCAGGAAATACTTACTTAAAATGGGAGAAAATGAGCCTGATTGTTTGATTTGCATTCCTCTGGATTTGCCAGATGCAGTTTGCATTTGCATTTAGTTCAATCCTTAGTGCTTTGTTGGGCTCGTGAAGTGAAGCCCCACAGCGAGGCACCCCTGTTGAACAAGAGCAACCACAAAAACAGATTGTAAGGGTATCTCTCAAGTTTGCTCTTGCAGTAAATGTTTCATCCTCCATTATGCAAAGACTGGGAGAGTTCATCACCAAACAGATATGTAAAATGTGCTAATTAAAAAAAAATTATTTATATTATTTCAGTTTATGAAATCTGATGAATCAAATGGTAAAATAATAATAATAAATAATAATAAAAAACATGGTTTATCGTGGTTTTCCTAGTAAGAGAGAAAAGGATCAAGCCAATAGCGAAACTGGAAATGCCAGGTGATGCAGGACACCTCAGCAACCCTCTTCAGCAAGGTTTGTCACCACAAGCACTTCAGGCCTTGGGACTTGTAAGTTCTCTTATGAAAAAACCCCACAACTCAACTATGTTGACATCACTGACATTACTTAAAAGTTATGAAGTTGTTGAAATAATGGCCATTGGATAGGAAACGTTAGGGAAAGTTTATAATCCACTCTGAGCATAAGATCTCCTTTCTACTTTAATATAAATCTAAAAATAATGGTCTAAAGCAGTCAGATAATTTTCTATAGAGTGCATGCAGTCCGAGAAAATAAGGCCAGGCTTTCTGATGGACTCCAGAGGGAATGGAAAGGTTTAGGAGACTTTTACCATCACATATGAAACCTCCTCATTGTAAGAGCATTCCAGGGCCAGCCCTCCCCTCCTGCACTCGCTGGGGTTCTGTAGTCAGACACCACTGGAGCAGCTCTGCAGCAATATTTCTACATTATCTAATATCCTACAATAACTACCTTCCTTTAATCAGCTGAATTGCTGATCTGAGCACAGAACGGTGATCCCAGACTGAGCAACAAAAAGCTCTTAATTGTTTCTGATTGAACAAAGGAAAAATGAACAAATCTCTTTTAAAAAGCAAAATGTTTCCCAATTAGTCACCTGATTCCTGTTAGTCTAATATAGTGTTAATTTATAAAAGCAAATTTACATTCCAGAGTAAAACCTCTTCAAAATCAAGTTCTCAAATTACAAAAGTTGCCATAGGGTGGAATGTATAGAATTATTTTTTATTATTTACCATTTAAAATGCTTGCAGTCCCATTTAGGTGTCACTATAGTGCATCAGCACATTAAAATAAGTATCACTTTTAGAGATGCTTAACATTTTGACCTTCAGTTGCCTATATAAGACTTGTTGTGC
Organism: Daphoenositta chrysoptera; assembly: GCA_013397915.1. Classification (NCBI taxonomy): domain Eukaryota; kingdom Metazoa; phylum Chordata; class Aves; order Passeriformes; genus Daphoenositta; species Daphoenositta chrysoptera. The sequence continues at coordinate 693,577 of VZRO01005746.1, forward strand.
AGAAATCAACAAAATGGCACAGATAAACAGATTTCCATACCTGTGAATTCTATTGAGTTGCCTTCAGCAAGAGCCAGAGCAGTGAAGAGAGGCAGGAGGAGGAATTGCCCGAGCAGCTGCATTTTGAGGGCAGCTGGGGAGGGCAGGCTTTGGCTTTTCTGACTTTTATACCTCCTGCTATTCCACTATCATCCTGTAGCACATGGTGTCGTGGAGGGAGGCCTTAATCTCTCAGTCACTGTTTCTTTTTAACAGATATAAATGAGAAAGTAACAGGTGGGCCCATTTTTTAACTGCACCGTGTGAAGTAAGTTTAAAGTGCTTTTGCCAGCTCTCGTGGGTTCAAAGCACAGTTTTCAGTTGCTTTCACTGCGAGTCTGTTTGGGGATGTTGGCATGAGCAGGAATGTTGTGGAAGGGATTGACAGACTCCCGTGGGAGACACATTTGCAATTCTCTCTTAGCACTGCTCAGCAGGAGCTTGGTTTCTCCCACCTTCATTTTGACATCTCTCTCTTTAGGTTACACTGGGCAAACCACTCCCTGTCCTTGCTGAGGATTCCTCAGGTTGTAAAGTGCGAGTATTGTAAGAGTTGTCATGAATATATTGCTGAAACACCCAGGGATGAGCAAGGCCAGATTCACGTTTGTCACAGATTAAAAGAAGATTTCATTGCAACCACCTCACAGACAGAACTTTCTTAGCCCCACGCTAGAAGCTACAAAAGAAAAAAACGAATCAGCCTCTCCTTCCTGAGGCAAGGAAACAAGCACAGTCCTGAAAGCCTGAATTCCTTTTAGCACAACTTTAACAAAATACCTGTTCTGATAGATTTACCCTATTTTGTCTCGTAAGGAGCAGAGCTCTGAAGTGCAGGGTATTTCTCGGTGCAGCAGCGGGTTCCCAGTCCAGGCTGTGCCCGTGCCAGTGCCAGTGCCAGTGCCCGTGCCCGTGCCAGTGCCCGTGCCAGTGCCACAGATGTGCTGTTACCTGGCCTTGGCCGGGCTGGAGCTGGGGGAGCAGCCAGGGCTCCCTCGGGAGCTGCCCCTGCTCCTTTCCAACACAGACAGCACCAACCCACAGCTGTGCAAACAGGGCTTCTTCCAGCTTTACTAGAAAAGTCAAGACCTTCTTGAAAAGCACAGCCAGGTGCTTTTCTTTCATAGTGTTTTTTTTTTTTTTTTAAAAAAAACCATTTTCTAATAGATGATGCATTTGTAGTGATACTATATTTCTAATCTCAGACCTATTCGTTCTTTAAAACAACTCTCTGATTTTTATCTCACTTGAAGGATTTTGAATGTGACTGTCTCTTCATGCTGAGATGTACTTGCACTGCCTTTGAGTATGGAGGCATTGAATACATGTTTAAGGATCTTGCACAGCATTTGAATTCCCTTTGGCTTCTGGAAATGCTACGTTTGCATTTACTCTATGTAGCCTTTTATTTCTTAAACCCACACGTGTACTTGCAAGGAATTTTCAAATGTTAACATCCATTTTGTGAGTGGATGTGAATCTGCAGCGAATGTGTGATCCCTGCCAATCCCTGCTGTGTCCATCAGAACCAAATGCACTTTAGATCATTCCCTGTGAGAAGCAGAGCACAGGGTTATGAGTGTGGTGGAGTTTTGTATGAACTGAGCACAATTAGATCTGGAAGAACATTGAGAGAGAAATGAAGTTTTGATGAGAAAAAACAGGCAGTTGATCCAATTCGTTTTTGTCACTGGGAGAATTTACTGAAGTTTAGGCTTTTACAGATCCACTAGATAGATCTGAAAGATCTGAAACTAAGGAACCCAAGTACAGTTAAGATTAAATACTTTAGATTTACACCCATTAGTATATTTTTAGAAATCAGCAGCAGATCTTGGAACACAACAGGTCTAGAGGTGGTCAAAATAATGTCATGGCCAGAAGCATCATTACTGGGGGACAAGGACAAGAACGACGCCGTCACTTGTGCTTCTCTTGGCTCTTGACACAGAGCCTGGGAAGCGCTGGGGAGGAGGAAAAGGGCCTCTGTTTCCTGGGAATCGGGGAGGAGGAAAGGGGGGTCTGTTTCCTGGGAATCGGGGAGGAGGAAAGGGGGGTCTGTTTCCTGGGAATCGGGGAGGAGGAAAGGGGGGTCTGTTTCCTGGGAAGCGCTGGGGAGGAGGGTGGGTGTTGCACCCTGACACTTGGCACCTCAGGCAAACTCTCTGGTTGACAGGGACAGGGTGACGGAGCTGGATAATCCTCAGGCCTGGTGACTGTCGGCTCCCACAGGTTGGGTCATTTACACACCTGAAAAACAAAAAAAAAACCCCACATATAAATTGTCATGTAATGATTGTGACACGCTCACTAAAGCCATTTGTTTCCTTGGTTACAAGAAACTTTCCTTCAGAAATGTCCAGGTGTGATGTTCATCACAGGTCACAGCACTGAACTCCTGAACACCATGTGCCACTCATGGAATTTGAGTGTCTGTTGGTGTCATATGCATCACAACACATACAAATATCACTTGTCTAAAGCACCTGGTGGCATTTTGTTAATATATTGTATCATATTTAATTATTACATTAAATTTAATTATTATTAT
>VZRO01005746.1:696277-710030 GCA_013397915.1 Daphoenositta chrysoptera
ATTTGCTATTAATACTTATGAATATTTTATTCATATTTATTATTATATATTATATTTATTATTATATAACATATATAATTTAATAGCTATTAAATCACGTTATAAACTGTAAAGTAGTCTGGTAGTGGAATTTTACCGGGCACTCTGCTATTGATCACGCTTAATTAAAACAAACTAAAAGACAGCCCACCCTGGAAAGAAGGATTTTGCTTTTTGGAAGCTTAGAGCAGTCCATGAAGGATTCTCCTGGACGGCCAAGACACCACCAGCATCCCAGCCCCTCTGACATGGCTTTGAAACCCTGCCAGCACCATCTGGTGCCATGAATCAGTGACTACAGCAAGAATGGTTCCAGGAACTTCTGGATCAACAGACAGGCAGCAAGAATGCTGCAGAAGTAGTGTTGTTTTGTGAAATTTTAGTATGATTAGTAATTGCTAGTATGGGTATGACAGAGTAGTCAAATCAAGTTGAACCTGAGCGTTTGAAGGGTGTAAGAAAACGGTGTGAAATCATGTTTGGGGTGTCCCAGCTTGGCTGGGGCACCTCACGTGCATGAATAAATATTTACCCTTCCACTGTTACAGGCGGCATCCCAGGTCTCCTTGGCTGGCACACGAGACTTAAGTACCTCTGCAACATCAGCCTCACGTAGTCAGGCAGGGGAGTCAGGGCTGCTGCAGAGGAAGGAATTCAATGTTGATAAACCAGAGGTAAACACAGAGCAAAATGCAGCACGTATTAAATACTGGCCTGCTTTGCAAATTTAAATGCGTGCCTGGAATAGCAGCTGAGTGGGGAGTGAATTTCTCTCTCTTTGATGATGTTCCATTAAAAGCTCATTTCTCCCTCCTACAACTAACCCCGAGGTTACCTGTTAGTGTTTTCTTGTGGAAGAGGGTGAGCTCCCTGTCTCTGCCTGTGAGCCCTCCAGAGCACAGGGCGCTGGCTGGGCAGAGGCTGGCAGGGTATGGGAGGGTATTTGAGTGGTTTTTATCCAGCAGTGATGCAGACCCAGGCCAGCTCATCCCCTGGCACTCACCACTGAGGATGGTTCTGCTGCCAGCCCTGGGGCAGTGGCATGTGGTCCCTGGCTAAGCCATGGCATTCCCAATCTCTCTGCCTCCATCCCCTTCCCCTGCACTCAGATCCCCTCTGCCAGTGGGAACAAGATTGAATTCTGTTTATCCCTCTGTGCAGGGTGATAATCCCCTGGTCAAACATCTGCTTTGCACCTGAACTTCAGTTTCCTGTATGTTTTGCCAAAGCAGCCAAGTGCCTTTTATCAAAGTGTAGCTGATATGGCCAGACTCTAAAAGAATCCCTCAGTCTGCTCTATAAGAAACTGAGGCACAATATTGTCAATCAGTGAGCAGAATTTGCTATTCAATTTTTTCAAAATATAAAGCTTACTGTAGAAAACTCAGGCTCAAAGCAAAAAAAAGGAGATTTTGCCAGAAGGATTCCTACTGACTCAACTTTAAAAGGGGATGCAACTTTGAGAGCATGGGGGGCTGACTTTGTAGGAGTGAGGTGATCTAGAGCAAATCTGAATTTATATTGGTGTCATGTGTCTGCCCCAGTAAATTCCAATTCCTTAGAACTTTCAGCAGAGCATGATATTCCTCCCAGATAAATACCAACAGTGTTTTTGATCCCTTGGTTTGTATGGAAGCCAAAGGAATTATCCCCAAAGTTAAACTGGATCCACGAGGTGATGGATGCTGTGGAGACAGGGAGCCATGCCAGCACATCGTCAGATCCCAGCTTTGGTAGAGAACTAAGGGTATAAACCAGGGTAAATCTGCTTCACTTACTAGTGGCAGTGGCTGTTGTTGTTTCAGGAGTTGGAGGGACTGAAGGAACAGGCGAGCTTGTCTCTGTGAGAAGAGAAAATACGAAGTTAAACACTGTCCATGTTCTAAATACGTGGATGACTCACATGAAATACAGTAAACTGCTCACCACAGTTGAATAAATGACCAGAAATTAATACCTGGGTTTTCAGCTGTTGTGGACTCGGTTGTGGCTGTCAAAGAGAAAAGAAAAACCACTCCTCAGTATCTGTTCCATTATTGTGTGGGCAAAGCCAGGGCTGTCAAGGGGGAGGGGAGCAGGAGTTTACTCAAGCTAATGCTTGATCCTGGCATTCTGACCAACATACTGAAGTCATACACACCTGCTGCTCCAGGTGTTGTGTTTTCTGCAGGGGCTGATGGGAGAAACGAGAGAAAACAAAACTGTATAAAAACTCTTTTCCCAGCACTGGGAGCTGAGAACCACCCAAACCTCTGGAGACTTGCAGCTCTCACTCGAGGGCTGGACCATGCCCAGGGCAAAGTGTCTGGAGTGGGGGCAGCCTCAGTGGGAGGAAAACCACATCCCTGTGCTGCCTCTGCGGGGCTGTGACCGTGTGAGAGCCCTGGAATGCTGGGGCTGTTGGCTCAGCACCAGTTTGGCTGCTGGGGTGACTGGGATAAAGTTTCTAACAGGCGGTGCTGGTGAGGGCTGTGCCAGCTCCTCGCTGGGCACTGAACCTGCCCACTCCCGTGGCAAACACATCCCAGGCTGGGCAGCGATTGGCATGCAGCTCTGGGAATGCAGGAAGGCTGATTTTCTGGGAATGGGGTGATCAAGTGCAAATCTGGGTTTATATTGGTGTGGTGTGTGTGCCCCTTCCCGAGTGCTTTCACCAGGGCCAGTGTTTCTCCTTTCCCTTTTGCTCCTTTATTGAGTCTGGAAGCCAAAGGAAAGGCAATTGGGATTATCTCCAATTCTAATAGTTAAATCCATGAGATTATACACACAGTGGAGACAGGGAGCCAGTTGATCCAATTCTTTTGGATCTTTTACATGATCAGAGCATGGTAGACAACTAAACACATAAACCAGAGCAGCTCTGTATTACTTACCAGTGGTAGTGGCTGCTGGTGCAGCAGTAGATGCTGCTGCTGTGAGAAAGAAAAGATGAATTTAAATATTGTCTGCATGTTAAATGTATATTTTTTCCTCTGACACCCGTAGCATGTAGGCCATAGTTGTGCTTTATTACTTACCATCAGTAATGCCTGCTGGTGCAGCACTAGGAGAGACTGTTGCTGTGAGAAAGAAAAGATGAAATTAAATATTATTTGTATTTTAAGTATGTATTTTTGCTCTGAAACCTGTAGCATGTAAGCCAGAGTAACACAGCATTACTTACTAGTGGTGACGTCTGCTGGTGCAGTACTAGGAGGGACTGTTGCTGTGAGAGAGAAAAGGTGAAATGAAATATTATTTATATTTTAAGTATGTATTTTTACTCTGAAACCTGTAGCATGTAAGCCAGAGTAACACAGCATTACTTACTAGTGGTGACATCTGCTGGTGCAGTACTAGGAGGGACTGTTGCTGTGAGAGAGAAAAGGTGAAATGAAATTTTATGTGCATATTAAATATATGTTTTTTTTCCCCAAGACTAACAGCATGTACGCCAGAGTAATGCTATTTTACTTACAAGCAGTTACTCTTGCTGGTTCAGCAGTAGGAGAGACTGTTGCTGTGAGAGAGAAAAAATTAAATTAAATATTTTGTCCATTTAAAATGTATATTTTTTCCACCAAGACCCATATCACATAAGCCAGAGTAATGGTGTATTACTTAATACAGAAAGAAAAGGTGAAATTAAATATTGCCTGCATTGCAACTATAGACTTTTCCTCTGATACCTACAGCATTTCCTGTTTATGGGAAATCAGGGCTAGCAAGGCTGAGATACAGCAGTGACTCAGCCAAATTTTTCTGGGATACCTTGCAGCCTGGAGGAACATGGTTTGGGTTGGTTTTTTCTTTCCCATGCTTTAAGTGCTGCCTGGTTGAGCCTCTCTCCCCATCCCTGCTGACCCTCTGGCACAAGAGATGCTTTGGCACAGCAGCACGTCCCNCGCTGACCCTCTGGCACGAGAGATGCTTTGGAATCATGCTTTGGCACAGCAGCACGTCCCCAGAACAGCAGAGCTGTTTCCCCAGCCCAGACAGAGCTGAGCACTTACAGAACACTCCACACATTTATCTCCCTTTCCCAGGGAAAGGCTCCCGGAGACCTGAAGTCCCAAATTAGTTTTATGGGCCTGGAGTGTGTTTTTCTGTCAGAGAGAGAAATCAGAGGCACGGCCACCAACATCATTTGGGTGTCTCCTGGTTCGTGGCCATCAAGAACTGCACACACCTGGTCACCCCTTGTGGGGCAGGAGTTATGAAATTTTCATTTTGGGACCTTTTGGGGTCACCTGGCAGCCGTTTGTGACCAGCTACTGCACATCCAGCCTGGATGGGGGCCGTGTTTCCCAGGACTCTTTGTCCCTAATTCCTTTTTGCTGGCCATGATCAAAGCTCCTTCCACCTCAGCACCGTGCCAAGCCTTTACTTCTGCAGAAGCTGGCTGTAAAGAGCTTCAGCAGCAACGAGCTTGGCTTGTTCCCCAAGATCTAGGTCTAAACAACACTGCCAAATATGAGATAATTGAGAGAAATGCTAATTAACCCGTTGATCCAGGTGCTGAGTGTTCATCAGAAGTGGTGAAAGGTGTTAAATAGAAAGTTTAAGGCTATTTTAAGACTGCATTAGCTGTCTAAATCCAGGTGGGAATAGTGAGAAAGAGGCAGATTAAAAATTCTCTATTCAGATCCAGATCTTGAATTGCAGCAGAAAAGAATTTGTTGTTATTCAGCCAATATTAAAAATGGCTTTATGGGAGGGAGGCACCTTTCCCATTAAAGTTTCTAAGTAAATTAAGTATTTCATTAATCTGAAATATGATCAGGAATCTGAAAAAAAAAAATTCTTTTTTTCAGAAAATAAAGGACTGGTTAAGAATCTTTAATGTGTTCTTGTGAGGTGCCTACAGGCAGCTGAACAGCCACTTTCCACTTTCAGCAAATCAATAAGAGAAAATATCAGTATCTGTATCTTTAAAAAAAAAATTCTTTGTTAAGTGTAGAATATAATCAAATAAATCAGTGAGCACTTAATTTTCCTGAGACTTAAACACAGTTTACCTGCAATAAGTACAAATTAAAGTAATTAAGTTATTAGTTAGAGCTGTAAAGGAGCCTTTTTTCCCCTTTAACCATTGAACAGCAGCCCTGATACACACGGTGTCTATAAGTAAAATGAAATTGTCTGAATAAGCAAGGCAAGTAGCAAAATCTGATCAAAACTCTCTAAAATAGTCTTCTAAGAAGGAAAATTTTTGTTTCTATCCTTTTGAAAAGGGAAACAACTTGCAGGAAAAAGGAAAAGAGCGACTGATATTTCTTCACTGTGCTGAAGGGTTTTTGCCTGTTAACTTTTAAGCCAACGTTTACAGAATTTAGGATAGATCCTAGATCTGGAACACGAAAACAGTGTTTGAAATAAGGTTAATGGGTGGAGCAGTGAGTAAATCTGTGTTACACTTCCTAGTGCTGGCACTGAGCCACAGCTGGGGATTCTGACTGCAGAGGTAAGGCTGTAGAAGACAAGCAGTGTCCAAAAGAAGTTTTAAAGAGAGGAATTATCAGATGCCTTGGAAATTGTTTCTCATGCTATGCAGCATCTTGGAGCAGCAGGTGGTGTGGGTGTTACACAGCCACAGCTCCCAGACCGAGGTGATGGGGACAGCTTGGGGGAATGGTTCAAGACACAGAAGGCTTGAGAATCATGAGCTCTGAGGGAAGCTTGAAAGAGCTGAATTCATTTTATGTAGGAAGTGGCTGTCACTACTCTGAACAGGATGGCCACAAATCCCTCTGCACCCCGGAGTCTGGGAAAGCGAAAATAGGAATTGTAGAAAATATATGTAAATGTAAGATGTTTAAAAAGAGTGTCCAAAGCCGCTTTTGTGGTCAATTATAGGTGAATTCAGAGGCAAAGCACAGAAGAATCTCCCTGGGGGGAGGTTGCACAGGGGTTTAAAGGTACTAATGGTATCAATTCCTGCTTTGTTAGAGCAGCAGCAGGACAGAACGTGGTGGAGAGGAAGGTCCCAGCTCAGCTGTTGTCTGATCCAAAATGGGCCTGTCTGGTGAAATTCTGGTTTGAATATTCTTTAATATCGAAGAAAATATTTCACAAACTCATGAAATCAACCATTCATTCAAAGGTTGAAAAAGTGTTTCAGAAAAGAGATGCCCAGCCCTGGGCATGGGGAGGGGTGGGGGTGGGCACTCACTGCAGCAGCATCAGCTGTCCCTGGCTCTTTCCTACCTTCCCTCACTGTGGACAGCAGTGCTGGAGGTGGGGATGGCTCAGTGCTGCCTCTGGCTGGGGCAGATGTGCTCAGATTTTCTGCTTCCGTGACAGAAAAATCTGTTGAAGCTTTGAGGAAAAAAATAATAAGAACAACGAACAATATTGCCCAATATGAATAGAAACCAGAATTGAATTTTCATTAAACTGTCTGGATTTATAATTTTGCTAGGAAAGTGTGAAGTGTCTATAACCACATAACACCACAATAAATAAATATTTAGTAGTTGGATTTTTAGGCTTTTTAGCTACTGGAGAATGAAGCTATATGTTCATAGCCCTCCTTATTAAACTTCATTGCACACTTTTCCCACACAGTCTGGCTGTCCCTTAGCTCACTGAGGCTCCAAATCGATTTTGCAACTCAGACTTTGCCTATGTAAGGTGAGTTTAGGATTCCTGGTGTAGTTACTGCCTCAGGCTCTGCATTCACTGAAGTGCATGCAAAGGAGGAGTCCGGGGATTTTGGAGGGACTGTGAAAGTGTTGGGGAAATACATTACTGGAAAAAAACATCAATCAGTGATAGAAAATGAAGCTGATGATGGCTGATATGATTTTGATTATGTCCTTGAAGGAAAAGAGACTTGGATTGTAGCCTCTAAAATCTGGTCATTTGAGTCAAAATACTCAGGTGAGGTTATATTTTGTTAGTATTGAATATAAGCTGACCTTTTCTTCACTGAGACAATGAACTAGCAGTTGGCTGATCCTGACCTTTATTCATTTATTTTAATCCTATCAATGTAATCTATTTTGAACTTACTCAAGCACTATTATTGTTAGATTTTGTGGCATTGTGTCTGTATCTTACCTTCAGCCACTGTGGAAAGGATTTCTGCAGCTGAGGTTGTTTCATCTACAAGTGGGACAGGTGACAAGTTTGATTCTGAAGTATTTTCAGAGGCTGTGAGATAAAGGAAGAGACGTGGAAACAAGAGGGAAAGAGCACTCAGGTAAGGCTGAAATCAGCTCTTGATGAATTTAATTGCCCTCAGACTCCACGGTGTGGATTCAAAATGTGCCCCAGGCAGCTTCTCTGACAGCAGGCTCTGCCCACAGCACTCACAGCCCCCGCCTGGGTGGTGGCAGCAGGTCGGTGGCAGGTTGGCCAAATTCACAGACAAACATCAGCCCCACTGAGAGATGCTGATTTCACTGCATATTTTGGCTTCTCCACTGATGTTCCCTCCTAACCACGTTTTTCTGACACGCTGCACGTTGTGCAAATGCCCTTTACCTGTCTGAGGTGTGGTTGGGATCGCTGATGTCCTGCTTTCCTCTGTGCTGGTGGTGGAAGGAAGGGAGGCAGTCCTGCTAGGGGAGGCTGAAAGGGTGAGAAATTAAATTAAATTAAATGGCTGCAAGCAGCGATTAAAAGCTTAAGAGTGACTTGAAGAGCTTGTGACTTGCTTTAGGTCTCAGGCTTGATAAAAACTGATCTAGTGGGTGGTACCCCTGCCCATGGGAGAGGGTTGGATCCAGGTGATCTTTAAGGTCCCTTCCAACCCAAACCAATCCATGGTTATCAGTCTGCTGAATAAATGGAGAGGCTCATCCCCCAGCTGAGGGAGATGAGTACAAATGCCTGGCTGTGGTCCTTAATGTTTCCAGAGCTTTTATGAGTCTTGAACACACAAAATTACAATGATCTGGACAGTTTTTCTTTGCAAATTTGGAAGTGTATTCTTTATAGCTACAGCTCAGAGGAATTAATCAGTAAGTGCACGTATCCCTGCCGTGTCCTGATGTTTTTCAAGTGAAGATGTTGTCAGGGGATTGTTCCTTCACAAAGGAGGAACTAAGGACAACTATGTTGTCTGCTATGAATATTTACAGATTTACATGGTCACATCCTAATTTAGCTGAATGCCCCAAATTAGCAGAGTTTGTTTTAAAAAGCAGATGCCAAATGGCTGCTCTTACCTTCATCAGTGGTTGGGATTCCGGGAGCTGATGTGGTAATTTCCTCTGCGACAGTCGTGGGTGCAGAAGACACATCTGGGGCCAGATGAGGAAATACAAAGCAGAGAGAGATTGGTGGCAATTAGGAGTGAACACGTGAATAGAAATCTTGATGAAACTAAATAAATTTGTTCTTTGTGGGACAGCGAATCATTGCACAGCCTTTTATTTTTGTTACAAAACATTACTTTCACCTCATATAATATTTATTAACACAGGCAGTGGATCCCGGTGTTGTTTCTGACTGCTTTGTTTCACTACCAGAGGTGCAATAATCACTCGGAAAGGTGCAAAGGCGCCGTTGCAAGGGGGGTAAAACATGAGATTTGTCCTGTGCTTTGGGAGTGCCTCCCAGCCCCCAGGGGTGCCTCCCCTTCCCGGAGGGTGGCCAGGCTCTCTGGAGCAGGCGATGTCTCCGTCTGTGCTGGGGCTGAGCTGGGAGCAGGGAGGGACCTGCAGAGACATTGCAAGGACCTGTGAAACCATTCTCACTTTGGGTTTCATGGCAGAGAAAGGCACATCCCCAGACTCTAACTTTTGGTTGTGTGGCTCAGAACATCTTCCAGGAGTCACTGTAAGTGAACTTGGGAGAATTGTGTTCCTCCTGTCCGCTTTAAACAAATTGCTTCTGTTGCTCAAAATTTCCACACGTGGCATTTGCAGCTTGTTTTTTAACCTTGCCCTTGCCAGCAGAAATCCGGGGTTCTGTGGTACTTGTCACAGTTGCTGCTGTGTTAAAGCCTTAAGAATAAATAGTTTTGGGAACTAGATTTTCGTTTCTGTGTTACGTATAATGTAATAAAAAATAATCATGATTCTACAGATTCTACATGGTAGAAAACTTCATTTTAGCACCTGCTCATCTGTGACTGTGTGTATGAAGAGCATAATTGACACCTAGAAATCCCAAGAAACATGAGTAGAGTCTGTACTTTAGGGTTTCCAGGGTGTTACGATTATTTCAGAAAAAAAGTGGAATAAGAAACTTAGACCTGGAGTGTAAAGACTTGCCTCATGTTTTCATTAATTATTAGTAGGTAAGTGGCAAACACAGTTTGTATTAGCAATGCGAAGAGCAGAAATAATGTTGCAGTGGATGAATAAATAGTAATTTGGAGCAATAACTTGTAATTCAGAGCATGTGCCTTTCTAGAAAACTGTCTGCCAAGGAGCTGCAATCACGTGATTTTTTGAGTTAAAAATTAGACTCTGAGCATTAGGGAGACTGTAAAGAGCTAATGGACTCCTGTCCCAAAAACTCTGCCTTACCTGTCGGTGCAACTGTGGAGTGCATTGCATCTGTGAACAGCAAAAAAAGCAAAAAGTTACTTTATTGGGCAGTTATTTATATAATATTATTATGACAAGAATTATTTTTGTTTCCACTCACACATGCCTGGTTCACAACTGGATGGGCCTCTGTCTTCTCCTTACTCTTTGCCTTTCTTCTCTCGAGGGTTGGGTGTAATCAGATGCTGACTAAAGTGGTCCTGAACTACCTGCTTTTCACTGTTTTCCTACTCAGGGCTTGCTGTCCAATCCTTTTATGTTGTCCAAAACATCCTTTTGCTCCTCAACCACTCAGACCTAAACACAAGAACCTCCCCTCCATCCCCCATTTCAACCCTGGCTGATTTCCAAGCTCCACCCTGATGTTTCTTTCATTTATAGCGAACAGGATAGTCCAAGGAGGTTTTTTCTTATTCTTATATTTTATTTTTATGATGATTTTTATTTTTACCTGAGCAGATGACACCAACATCCTCATTGAGTCCACAGTTGTGCCTGCCCCAGCCGGCGTGCCGGCAGTCCCAAAGCTGGGATTCAGTTCCTCTACACTGCACATCATCCAACTGGATGCTTTTTCCACTGGGGCCAAAGTAAGACAGTCCCAGGACAGAGACAGCTTGGCCACAGTTAAGTTGTCTGCACACAACGTTGGCACTGTTCATATTGAAATAATCATCACAGACTGTGCCCCATTTTCCATCATGATAAACTTCAACCCTCCCGGCGCATCGGTCCCCTCCAGACTCCAGTCTCAGCTGTGGTTGTGGTGGAACTAAAGCAAAAGTTGACAGGTGAATCTCAATTTGTTTATTTAGAGCTAAACCTCTGATGTCTAAGCTTGCATCCCCATGGCTCTGCAGGGCCTGGTTTATCCTGCTGGGGCACAGCTCAGCCAGAGCTGGCTCAGGGACCTGCACCTCTGCCAGGCACCTTCACACTCACGAGCACACCTCATACCTTTCTGTTGGATTTTGTCTTTAAGCCAATCTGCAAATTTGCTCCATAGTGAGTTTGGGTCTCTCTCTGGCCAGTCCCACCAGGTTCCACTTGCTGTGGCAGAGAAGGAAATGTATTAGCCCTGAAGTAATACACCATACTCTTGTTTTGTAAATAATTCTATACAGCCAGCCCTTAATCTACACTCTGTGAAGTCACCTCTTTTTGTAAGGGATTGGCAAGACTTTTTTCATGGTGCCTATGGTGATAAATAAAGCTCTAATTATCTCATTCAACAAGATTGTAAGTTTGAAAGAACATGTCATGCAGAGCATATTTCCATCTGGGTCTGGCAGACTGCCCTGTGTTTCTTTCCCCATCTTTCCCTACATTTTAAAATGTACACTATAGAATAATTTGAATTAAAACTAGAATATTAGAAGATGAACATTTAGAAAACAACTTCCACAAACTATTCTTCTCATGGAAGAGAAACAAAGGAATATTCTTCAGCCTCCTTCAGCCGTAACCTTCACCGGTTACATTTTGAAATATAATATCTTAATATAATATTACATATATTATATATACTGTATTATATATTGTGAAATACATATGTTTCAAAATACATATGTTTTGAAATACATATGTTTTGAAATACGTATGTTTTGAAACATAACCTATGGATCTGGACTGAATCTTTGAAGTAGAAGACAAACCATCAATTCTATAGTACAAAACTCATCAGCAATATTTGAGGAGAACCTTTGCCACCACTTCCCAGCACACCGGCCTGTATTAATAAATAATTCTGTCTGTAACATTTCTCTGCAAGCACGAAAATGTTTTAGAGGCAGTACCTGGTTGAGACAGGAGAGCGGTGCTCAGCAGGAGCAGCCAGGTGAGACGCACGTGGAGGTCCATGGTCGCTGGGGTGGTCTGGTCTGCTCCAACCCAGCACAGCTGCAGAATTTATACCAAAAGGGTTCTGGTCTGCATCAGAGGCGTGTGCTGTGCAACCTGATCCCCCTCCCTGAACTTCCAGATCCCTGCCAAGGAAGTGACTTAGTGAGGATTTTCCTTTCAGAGGGTACATCCCGACATCCGGATGAGCAGATCCAGCTCGCGGAGCTGCTCCCTTCTGGCCACCGAGATCTTCCCAAACACTCCCCGGGCACCTCCGTGGCCCTGTGTTGATGCTGTGGCTGTTCCAGGAAGCAGGGATTTACTTCTGGAGATTAGGCTGTTTGGTGAGGATTCTCATGCCACCCAGTAAGACAGTTTCCAATTTACAACCATGCTAAACCAGATTAAATTGGTGTGAGGATTGTGCCAAAAGATTAGCATCCTAGAAATGTCAGGCAAGGCTCAAACAAATTCTCTTTGTTTGCCAAAATTACTCCTGTAAGAAGCAGTTTTTATGGTTTTTTCTAATTCTCCTGGCTCCTCTTTGACCTGGGAGAAGATCCCTCCAGCATGTTTCAGATCTGCAGTTCTCTCTGTCTCACTTGCAGCCCTCAGAGCAATAAAAGAGCTGTAAGAAATACTGGCCAAGGCATGGCTGGACAATTGCTGATCTACAACAATCAAGGAAATGGAGCAAGATGGGGCCACAAGGTGCTATCAAGATATTTTTCAGGTGAAGAGTAGGAACTAGCACCAGGATTTTATGCTCCTTCCTGTGCTATGTGATCAAAGGATGAGAGGAGAGGTAGAAGAATTGTAGTGTCAGTGTAAATACAAATTAATAAAGGCCAAGGAGAAATAAAGGCATCATGGGGAGGAAATATACCACAGGTCATGCTGGATGTACTCTGCCACCTGTTTTTATGGAGTTTTTTTTAAGATTAGGTGATTTGCCTCATAAAAGAGAATCCCACTTAGAAAAGGCCATCTTTAACCAAGTAAGATTGGCTTCTACCAAAGCCATGGATCCAGCAGGATCCCTCCAGTCTTCTCCCTGGCATGAGGTGATGCTGTCAACACCCCCTCTTTTATCCTAAAGGATGCCCCCAGCTCTGCCTCACTCTGTACTGTCAGGGAGAAGGGACCCAGCTACAGAGAGTAATAGAACAAAGCTGAATTTCCTTAGCCGAATTAAAAATGAACATTAATTCTTTATTTTCATGAATGCCCTTCTTATTTTCACGGCACAGTACAGCTCTGTTTGGAGCCCTGACATAGGGATAGAGGGTGACATGGAAGGAACACGGCTGAATGCAAAAATCTTTGGTGTTAAGAAGCATGAAGATTTGCTTTTGCAGCATTCCTCAGTCTCCTTTTACGAAACAGGTCCCAAGGAAGTCCTGCAGAGGGCTAATCCCGTGTGCCAGGAACCAGCAGTGGTGACAGTGGGGCTGACCTTTGTGGTCTTGGAAGAGCAAAGCTGTTTCCCAGAACATCTCCTTAAAGAAACCCATCAAAATCTGCTCCTAGGAAACAAACAGGGTTTGTGGTGAAACAGCTTTGGGCTGCAGGTTGGGAATTAATCTTTCTCCACAGAGGGAAGTTTTGCTGCGCTGGCAGATCTACCCCTCCCTGGAAACAGCTTTATTTAGTGTTATAATTTCTCTACGTGGACCTGAAGGGGCTGAAAGCAGAAGGGAAAAGCGGAGCTGTTCTGGAGGCTGCTGCCACTGGAGGGCAGCGGGGCCCCGTCCTTGGGCAGCGAGCGCGGGGCTGGGAAAAGATGCTCCAACACCACAGAGCTGCTGTGGCAGCCCTAAGGAGGCTCCACCTGAGCGAATCCCTTTAAAAGTAAGCAGAGGTGAAAATAAACGTATGCATACTTGTAAAGAATTTCCCTGAAGTGCTTTTGAAGGAATAAACTAGGGCTGACTGCCTTTCTCCTGTATGTGTATTTCTTATACAAGTATTTATTTGAATTTCTCATTCCCTGGGGAAAAAGAAAAATCACTGATGAGTGTGAACTCACAGATTTTTCCCGATGCTATAGTAATATATTATTTCTTTCAACATCATGCTGCAGTCCTGAAAAGTTTTCTTATACATCAAATCCTGGTTTTGCTGAACCCATTGCATTCCCAGCAATCTGGGGCAGGCCATGTCCAGTGCCCTGCCACAGAGGAGTTGTTCCCAGTGCCAAACTCACATTGTTCCAGAACCTTCCCTAGCTCTGTTCCCTTCCCTGGGCACACTCCAGCCTCTCCATGTCTTTGTTATCCTGATGGACCCAAAGTGGATCCCAGGATCTGAGGTGCCTCTGATGCCTTATCCCTGTTCTTAAAATCAGAGCCCAACACGGTGAGAAGGGAAAAAGGGGTTTTTCCCTCGGT
>VZRO01005746.1:710194-722651 GCA_013397915.1 Daphoenositta chrysoptera
ATGGCATCACCTCAGCAGTGCCAGCACAGGGGACGGTCACTGCCCTGGTCCTGCTGGCCTCAATAATGCTGGAACAGGCAGTGTTTTCTCTCTGACAACCTTTCCAATAAAGCCCAATAAGTCCTGAAGTGAAAGGTGTTTTTGAGGAATGATTAGAGAAAAGGCTGAAGTAAATCACATGATCAATAACACAACCTACAAACAGACTGCCTGTATTTACGGTGAATTTATTGCAAAGTGAAAACTTGATATATGAAGCTTTGGGCAAAACTGAGTGTTGAGTGCTGGGTCCAGCTTTGTGGTCCCAGAGGAGAATTCCCTTGGGATAAGGGTGTCACATGCAGCTTCTGGAAGCCCCAGTGAGGGACAGTTTTTGTCAGAGGTGGAGGCTGTGCCAAGGTCGAGGGGTGCCAGTGACCTTGGCCCCACTCATGGCAGGAGAGGTCATTTCACTGCCACCCAGCCGAGGCTCTGTGTCAACACACCTGGCTTGTCTTGGCATGGGCTGCATTCCTGCAGCTTTTCCTGCTTTTCCCTTTCATGTGGACAATGGTCTTAGTGGAGAGCTTTCCTCAGCCTCCAGCAAATCCCTTTGACCTCAGCAGGGCCACGGCAGGGTCACACTGGGTGCCACCAGCACAGGGGACATTCTCCAGCACCCTTTGAACATTTGTCATCACAAACTTGGGAGTAGCCTTAGGGTGCCAGGGGCTGAGGTGTCACTGATGCTGCCTTTAAATTTAAGTAGATTTTGGTAATAAAATCAGTGCAGTGAGACACATGAAGTATGCAGTCTAACTCCCAGTGCAGAGAAGAAGATAAGACTCTGTAGGCTGCCAAAGTTAAAATTATTTATTCCCAGTTGAATACTGCTTATGAAATTAGTAGTAATGAAATAAATTACCTGTGTTAGACAAATGTTAGTGGGTATTTATAGATATATTTACAATTACGTATTTAAATTAATAGAGAAAAATCAAGCTTCAACTCATCAAGACAAGGGTGACCAAGACATGAGGTTAATCAAGCCAAAGCAACACAATGTCACCATGACTTTCTTATAACTGAATTTTCTTTTCTCTGCATTTTAATATCACTTAAGGGCCTTTGAGTTTCATTAGGAAGTGAAAAAAATCTCTTAGGGGTTTTTTGTGTGCGAGGTAAATCTACATAACAGATAAAATTAAAATGCTCTATTATGCAACACCTTTCCTGTTTTAAGACTTGAAACTTTCAGCAACCTAATCCACTGAAGAAGTTTTTCACACACCAAAAGTCCCATCCTTTCAGTACTGTGGCAAACCAGATTTATATTTCAGTTTCATACATTAATTCTCCTTAAATTAAAAGTCCCTGGTTAGCCTTATGCAAACTTGTGTAAATCAGAATTACTGTTTTCATTGTGGTCAAAATACACTGTATTTTAAGTTTTTCCTCATGCATAATCTACTGAAGAAACTAAATAAGGTGCAAATCAACGATAATTTTAAGAGGAAGTTTTTTATGGTAGGGAAATTTTTTGCAAGACAGAAATGATTGAATAAATATGAAATTGAAAATGCCAGGTATTTCAGTTCCCATAGAAGTTGATAGAGGAGGAAACAGAAAATATATGCATTTTAGTAATTACAGTTTCTGTAAAATTAACTGTATTTGTAGAACAGGTTCTTCACTGAGAGGGTGGCTGGGCACTGGAACAGCTCCTCTGGTTACAGCACCAAAGCTGCCAGAGATCAGGAGTGCCTGGATAACATTTTTAGTCAGGTGGTTTAATTGTAGGTACTGCTGTGAGGAGCAGGGAGCTGGAGTCAGTCATCGTGGATTGTTTCCAAATCAGGATATTCTATGATTCTGTGATAACACTTCACCTTTTTAGTAAAACCCCTTTTGTTTCACAAAGTGTCCAACAACTGGATAATTGATTATGAGCTGACTTTCCTTGCTAACAACTTGAAAAATCAATCAGTGGAGAACAGGATAAGACTTTGCAACTTCTTTTTACCATCTGACAGACACTAAAAAAAGTTGCCAGGATTAAATCTGGGTAAGGACCTAAAAAGGCCAGAAGATCATGGCATATCCTTCAGAGGGATTTGACACAGCTCTGGTTCCTTATTCTTGCTTTTTGGCCCTGAGCTGCAAAAGAGTCGTGACTCTAAACCTTTACATTTGGTTTATCCTGATTATCTCACTCAAATAAATGATCCTCAGGTGTTCAATAAAAGCTTTGTCAAGGTGAGATGTGTGGGATTAGGACCTTAAGTTCAGGAAAAGTCTCCTGTGTGAAAGGTTGTTGGTTCTGCAAGGGCAGAATGTTCCTTGGGATTTGCTCCTCCCAAGCCTTGGTGGTGAGCAAACAGAATTGGTTAAAAGAAGCTACAGGTGATTAAAGAAGTGTAATAGTGGCATAACAGTATTGGATGGACTCTGAGTGACACTGCTTAAAATGCTCTGAAAGATTTTGAATCTTAGTTGGATGGAAGTTTGCCACATCAAATATGGATTAAAAATAAAGGAAAAAGAGGGAAACACTGCATAGGACAGAGATTTGGTGACAATGTGGGTATTAAGGGAGGCATAATGCTGTTGAAAAACGTGTTTTACAGTTCAGGGGAGCACTTATCAATTTGACAAAATTTAAAATTCATTGTGGCTCCTCTTGATCCAGCAAAGGTGTCACCTTGTACAGGAGCAAACGGCACTGGCCTGGTGGTGGCTGTCACTGCTCTCTTCACCAGCCCTTGTGAGAACACTCCCACAGACATTTCCCATTCCCCCTGCACTGAACATCATCCATGACGATTTTTCTGGGCTGTGAGAAAAGGTGACACCTCCTGAAGGTGGTGCAGCACGCCCTCAGACCTGCTGGTTGCAGACAGCTTCTGTACCACTTTTATCCCACAAACCATCACCAATGTTCCCCCGGCTCTTTTGTAAAATATTTCAGCCTGTCCTTAGCACTGGTTCCACCCATTCACCACCCTCACTGACATTTATTTGAAAGACAAAAGAGCATTTCCCTGAACCTGGACATTTCATGGAAGACAGAATCAGAGGTTTATGCAAGGTGGTTTTTGCTGCTTGGAGCAGCTTGTTCTGGGTCGTGCCTGTAGGAGCATTGAATACCTCCAGTGTTTTGTTCTGTACAAATTCAGTTCTGAAACATCAGAGCATGATATTAAATGCAATTACACAAATGTAAGAAGTTTGCCTCTTCCTTCAGATCCTGTGCCAGCTGTGAATGAAAAAAAATCAGTCACTTCTAGGTGGAGTTTTCAGTCACTGCATTAATTACTACATCTAGCAAGGAAATGGGGTATTGCACAGGGTGCTGAAGATATTATTGAAACAATAAATAGCAAATCAATGCACCTTGTTTCAGGACTACTACATGGGTCTAAACCAGAAGTCAGACCAGTTTTGAAATGCATTTGTTTATGACTAGAGGGGAAAATAGGAATTTTTCAAGTGTTAGTAGTAAAAAAGGCTGTATAAACGAAACAATATTGTCATTGAAATGAAAATCCAAGGCAAATCAAAATAAAA
The DNA here is from genome assembly GCA_013397915.1 of Daphoenositta chrysoptera. Taxonomy (NCBI): domain Eukaryota; kingdom Metazoa; phylum Chordata; class Aves; order Passeriformes; genus Daphoenositta; species Daphoenositta chrysoptera. The sequence goes on from VZRO01005746.1 coordinate 713,741, forward strand.
TCAAGGGATTTGATTTGATAGGGTTTGATGCTACAGAGGAAATATTGCTGGAATGCAAGACACTGAAAGAACAGCGATGTAATTTCATACAGTGGAGGTACTTTTAACTTCTGAAATCATTCTAGTACATTTTTTTTGCAGGACTTCCTTTCTAATAGCTTCATTTTTTTGAGTACCTTAATCACTGTTTGAAGCCCTTCCCTTTTGTGTACCAGTGATTGGATATCCCAAAGCAGCCACTGGCCCAAGAGGAACCAGTGAGAAAACATTACCAGGGCAGTGGACTGCTTTATATACAGGGAAAAAAATACTTTTTTTTTTTTTTTTTTTTTCAAAATGCAGTGCCAGGAACCCCTCAAGACTGTCCAAATTCCAGCCCGTGTTTCAAACAGTTAATTTCCAGCTTGATTTTTGTCACCCCAGCTGTCACCCTTGGCTGCCTTTGGGCAGCACCTCCTGTGACGCCGGATGAATCCTTGTGGTGCTGGCAGGGAGCAGCCACTTCTCTTCCCAACAATGCATTCCTCAGCTAAATCCAGTCAGCTTCTGAGACAAAGAGGGTTTGTCTCTCCCTGCCAGGGCTCAGATCAAGTGTTTGCTCTACGTGCTCGGAGTGCTGCTCTCAAACCAACGCTGCCTGCTCGGGAGCTCGAAGGGAAATTGAGGCAGCCACCCTTCTGCAGCTGGGGCTACAGTGTTGGGTGTCTGAGCTTGAATTAGGGATAGCAGGATCCAGAATTTGGGACAGAAGGCCTGGCTTTGCCAAATAGAGTCGTGGAATTGTTTAGGTTGGAAAAGATGTGTCCTTGCGTGGAGGCACAGAGCCCTCGCGTGAACACAACTCAATTTTCATCGTATCTCATGCAACAAAGACCTGCTTGAATCCAGGCTTGGCAGTAAAATGTGGTAACTAATGCCAAATGCTTCAGAAGCATCTCAAGATCACTGGTCAGTCACTAGGAGGAAAGAGAGAATCCACCTCTCTGAAATGATGGTTCCTGAAAACTGAGAAAAATACAGGAAAAAAAAAAGGTGACAGTCATTGAGACTTGGCAGGCTCTTTAGAACAGCAGCAGTACAATTAATTTCTATATTACACCCCGTGACTAATCCACTTATTTCAGAAAAAAAAGAAGAAAAATTTTGGTTGGGTGGGTACCAGGTGATTCAGGGCAAGAGAGGTGCTCCAAGTGTTATTCTAGGAAATGAAAACAGCTCTCACTCCCTGTGACACAGCCGGGTCACTGATGAGTTTCCTCAGCCAGAAGAGGTTTCATTAAAATAGACTTTTTGTGTCATGAGTCTGAGAGAGAAAGTCTCCTAAAGTTCACAGGCTGCTCTGAGAATTTTAGTGTCTCCTTAGTTTTTGCCACATAGATAAAAACTGCCAAAAAAAATTTAAAAATACAATAGGGAGATTCCAGTGCAATCCTGTTAAAAAAGCTGGGTTGTGACTTGGTGAGTCTGATGGAGTTAACTAAGGAAATGGAATGATGATCTCCAGAGTATATTCCTTTAGTTATTTAATAGGAATTTGTTGCAAGCAGTGAGGCTCAGGCATTAAAGGACCCCTAAGCCAGAGCTGGGAGCAGAAAGTTGTGCTCAGCTGCTCAATTCAGCTTGATGTCAATGGATATCTCTGGGATTCCATGGGCAAGCGTGGGGAGAAAATAAGGAAAATAAGAAAAATGGTGTCTCTTATCCGTACCCCACACACCCTAATTAGCTTTTTAAAATCTCAATCTACTTGGGTATTTGTTATTAACAACTGAATGAATCAACTTGCTGGCTCTGAGGTGCAGAAACAAAACAGTGTTTATTTATACCCAGTTATAAATATTTTTGTGCTGGGTTCCTGGGAAGGAGGACTACAGAGCTGAATTATCTTCTTCATACTCCAAAATTAGAATAGAAAGATAAACAGGACAGGAAATTCAGCATACAAACAAGCAAACAAGGACTTTGTTTCTGAGCTTTGCTTCAACCTCAGTTCTGGCCACATAGGTGGTTTGGCAACACTGGGAACAGCAAAAAGTCAGGAACTCATAGACCCCATTCAATTATTTACTAAAAAAATATATATATTTTAAATCAAATTGCTTTTGATCCCTTCTTTTCCCATTAAAGAAACCTTCTCAGGAATGTGCAGTTTTGTCAGAGTTCTGATCACTTTCAGCTCCTTGCTCATTCCCCCTTCCCAGTGGGATGGGGGAGAGAATTGGGGGAAAATAAAATAAAATAAAATAAAATAAAATAAAATAAAATAAAATAAAATAAAATAAAATAAAATAAAATAAAATAAAATAAAATAAAATGCCTTGAGCCTCCCCCCAGCCTTTTCACTGGCACAGCCAGATGAGGAGCTGACAAACCCTTGACTGAGTGTGAGAGCTGCTCAGAACCATCAGTGTGTTCTCAGCATTATTCTCATCCTAAATCCAGACAGGGCACTGTACCAGCTGCTAGGAAGAAAATTAACTGCCCCAGCCAGACCCAGGGCAGTGCTGTAATTCAGTCATTGGGTTGACACTTCTGAGGGATTTTCTCGTGGTTCTGCCAGCACAATATTTATTGGTGCTGAGATGATCAGTGGAGTGCATACTACTGAGGGAACAAGCACGTGCTGCGTGGTTGGGTCGTGCCAGACACACCAGGAGGAAATGAAATAACCTAAATTCCAAAGTCAGACAGTTACTCAAAGGAAAAAGCTGCCAAGTGATGGTTTTTGTGTCTTCTGCAAGGGCAAGGAGGTGACAACAATGGGCAGCCCCCAGAAAATTCATTTAGAAAGAGCAAAGGAATTGTCCTTCCCGTGCCCCTGGTTCTTGACACCCTTGTGTTTGCAGGCACCAGGCTTCACTGTGAGACTGGCATAACACTGATCCCCTACAAACCAAACAAAAAACCAAAACAAAAGGCCAAACCAACAATTTTAGCTTACGTTTTGGCTTTAATTCTTTGTGTTTTTTAACTAGGACATGAAAGGCAAAAATCCCAGGTCTTGCTTTTCATGTTTTCATGCACCAGTGATAAATGTTTATGTGGGATTTGGCTGTTTGCATTTCCAGCATATTTCGGCCTGATTTATGAATGTGCACAAGGCATTCTGAAAGGCTGGGTAAGTTCTGAGAAGCCAAACTCCTCACAACCACAAAGCATACAACCACAGAGGGAAAAAAAATTAAACAGCTTTGTGATCAGCAACCCAAACTAATAAAAATTGAACAAAGCTCTTCCTTCTGGAAAGCAGATATGGAATGTCTTTCACCTCTTGACTGGCATTTGGGTGAGAGCTGAAAAGTCTCCTGGCTGAGACTCAATCTTTTGGATGAGGTTTGTAGTTTTGCCTGGTTTAGGATGTATATCAGTGGGAAGGCTTCCAGCTGATATAACAAGCCTGTAGAATCGATTGTGTGTTTCAGCCTTAAAGATTACAAATAAATCATCTGTAACAGCTCAGTATCTTTTGAATTTATTCAATCCAGAGAATTGAAAACTTAATGGAAAAGATATAAATCAATGCTCAAAATAATTGGAGTATTGTATAGCCACAATTCCAGGTGCTGTGGTAAGATAAATTTTTGCATTTCCTTACCAGAGATGATCCATTCTCACCAAATTAAATCTTCCTTCCTTTCAATAAACCTTGAAATATTTCTTGATGCCTCATTCACATTTCCACTCCAGCTCACAAAATTTTGAGGCATTAGATAAATGGTTTTAGAATGATGTGAGAGGAGAATTAAAGAGGATGAAAATGATAGAATGATTGTGCTAAACAACTTGTGGCACAAAAGTTGAAATTATTTCTTAATCCTTTAAGTGGTGTTGGGATTACAAAGCTGTTCTAAGGCATTGTGGCAGAATTTATTGTAGATAAAGATATCACAGCTTCCTACAAATGGCACATGTGGGACTGCCATCAGTGAAGCATTTTTGTGGTTCACAATGTGTAATGTTTGCCCTGCATTCATCCAGTGAGGGATGCTGACCTCTGCTCTGACATTCTCCCATGTGAAAGCAGCTTCTTCAGGGCCAGAGTTGCAGGAAAACCATCAAGAACAAAAACAACAACTGCCAGGATGGTGACAGCACCAACCACTGGTGTGAGGGAATTGTCAGCAGCAGTGGGAAGATATTTAAATATTTATATTAAGATAAATTTTATATGAAGACATATAGAAGCACTATGCACAGTGTTTCAGATGCAGGGGCTCAGACCATTGCTTGGAATTTTTAATCAAATAGACCACACTCTTCAACACAATAACACATTTGTTTTTTAAGCACAGAGACATTCATTTGAGAGACAAAATAGATTTATTGCTTTGTAAACATTCCTTCCTTCTATTATAAATTACATTGCTCACAGAACAGATTACTTTTAGCTTGGCAATCTCTGCATTTTATAAATAAGCACAGACCCATCATTGTTTCAATGAGAAATTCAGCATTAAAAGCAATAGCCAAAATAGTCAGACTATTGTATAGCCCCAATTCCAGTTGCTACAAGAGCCCAGCCCTATGAGGGAAAGTTATTGGGATTTGATCTCAGCATATTGAAGATCAAGGCACAAAGAGCTCTGGAGCTGAAGGGACGGCTCCCAGATCAAAGTCAGAAATAAGCAAATTCAGATTCATTGCTTTCAACTATTTGGACAGGCTTCATATTAGCAAGGATGCCAACTCAACTGAGTAAACTTCATAAGCAGAAAACAACTGAGGGAATGAAATGTTTCTCAAGAAGGCTGGGAATTTGCTCCCGACTGGCTGTCATGGATCATGGGATCATTTAGGTTAGAAAAGACCTTTAAGGTTATCGAGTCCTACCACTAAATTAGCACAGGTAAGTCCACCACTAAACCATATCCCCAAGCACCATCAAATTCACAATCAGACTGGAGCTAATTAGCACAATTCAAGGAGTTATAGCATTAAAATGGATTACAGGCAGCTCCCCTTTGGGACAGCCAGAGCAGCTACACTATCTAAAAACACATCTGAAAACAGAAGCTTGCAAGGTGTTGATCCCTTCCTTTTTTATGGCAAAGTTGGCAAAAGCAGATTTCAGTGACAGGTGACACTACAGCTTTTCTTGAAGCCCGTTGGTCATCTCAGAGCAAACGTGAGAGGAATTTATTCATCTTTCCTGCTGTTCCCACTCGGAGCTCCCCCTGCTCGGAGCTGCAGGGGTCCCACCACCACGTCCACCTTCTCAGCAGAACTGGTGTCCCTCTTGGCCCGGGTGCTGCAGCCCTGGTGGCAGTGGGAGGAGAAGTCCCCGAGCCTGCAGACCAGCATCTGGCACTTCAGGTACACCGACGGGTGCTGGCTCATGAACTCAAAGGCGTTAAATTTGAACCGGGCAAAGTGGCTGGAAGGGGAGGGGTACGTGGCATAGGAAGAATCTCTAGGACACCTAGGAAGGGGCAAAAAACTGGATTAGTCTTCATGGGCACACAAATGTACATTCTTGCAAAATTACAGATTGAAACTGAATTATATCATAGTTGGGTACTCAGAACCCAGTGGGATAAAAATGCAACTTTCATGGCATAGTAGAGACTTTTAAAATTTAGATTTTTAAAGTCCTATGAAACAGCTGGAGTATTGGCAACACTTCTTTTTCCGAGAGAAGGACACTTTAAGTGGTGAAGAGGGAAGAATAGACTCTTAGTAATGTCAGTGCTATACAAGGCATAAAAAATTAGCCTAATGCTGGACCTGGTTTGACTAAAATATTTAACTCCTAGGGTGATAACTCCTACTGCCAGTTTTCACTGTCTCATCTACGTTTCTCCCACTACTTTGATTTTTGCTCACAGGACAAAGATGAAGTAAGTGAAATGAAATTATAGTAAGATCTAAATGTAATTTCTTCTTTCCAGGCTCATACTGTAAAAACAAAAAATCAAAGACCTTTTTTCACAGTCTGTTGATAGTCAATTCTAACCCAATTCAGATTGGCTGTATTACTTTAAATAAATGTGGATGACAGGAGTGCTTCTAGCAACTTGAAGAAAGCTCTTACCCATTCCTGACTAAGTAATAGGCCAGCGAGTTAAAGTCACGAGGGTCAGGTGATGCCACACACGTGTCCACAACCACCTTCAGGTTTGGGTCTGAGTTGTGAAGACAAGCTTGGAGGTACAGATTTTGGTTGAGGTCGATGTAGTAGGGAGAGCTGCGCACTTGCTGCAGGAATGCTGGGGAATCGTAGAAGGTGATGTTCATGTCATATCTTCCAAACTGGTACTCATTCACGTCCACAGTGTCCTCAGCAGCGTATATCACCTGCTGCCAGCTCTTCCTCAGCATTTTGCAGCTGATGTGTAAGTCGAGATTCTTTTTCCTCTTGATTATGTACCCAGAAGATGCAACCCTGATGGTGTTGGAGTAGTTGATCGTATCGTCGTTCTCCTGTTCAACAGCGCCATTTCAAATCAGGAATTGCACTTTCGTCACATTCCACGTAAGTTCTAAGTTTTGCTAAGCTTAAATACGCAATCGAGAGCCCAAATCAGGGAGTGTACCTCTTGTGCTGTCCCGCAGCCGTTGTAGGGGATGTTGAACACAACCTCCTGTGCCGTGACCGTCGGCCTGCAGCGCCTGTCGTTCAGGGTGACCCTCTCTGCTGAGTAGCCTTGGGACTGGAGGTAGTCTCTGCTGACCACTACGTGCATGTAGTCTGGCAAGCACTGGATGGCTGGCAGAAGAGGAAGATACAACATATTTGTGACTTTAGGAATTTGGTAATGATTAGAGGCTTTTTTTCTTGCTTTAGAAGTTATGCAGGTCCCACCCCAACCCATTGTATTTCATGCCCATCATTCAATTTACACAAATACCTTTAAATTTACACAAATACCTTTAAATTTACACAAATATCTTTAAATTTCCACAAATATTTTTAAATTTACACAATTTTTTTTTTTTTGCAAACAAAAGCAATAAATAGGCTTGTCCGTTGAGAAACACCGGCCAGGAACTTACTGGTGTTGTGACCTGCTGGAAAGGAGGAGTAGTGAGCCTGAAACCCTCTGAAGGAGTTCCTGGAACCGCTGTGGAAGTGCACACTCATCATGTTGGAAGAGGACACGTATGTGGGAAAGGAACCCGAACAGAATCTCCCAAGAAGAGGGGAGGAGTGGAGAGGCCCATCATAGACTTCGATGTAGTCACGCTGGCACGTGCCGCTTTGCATCCTGGTGGACAAACATCAGCACCTCGTCAAATCCATTTCAGAAACTCTGATTTCACTGCCCAACATGTGAGAAAGTATTTCAGCATTTATAGTTTTCACAGCAAAGGTTTAATTTGGCTCGTAAGCAGCTTTAGCAGAAAATGGTGAGCAAAAATGCAACAATCCAGATTTTGATCTGGTCTTCAAACTGTGGATGTTATTGGAACATACCTTTAAAATTGGGAAGGTTGCCTGTTTCAGATGCGTTCTCAAACTTCTCAGGTAAGTTTTGACTTTGATATTTGCCCAGGGAATCAATGTTTTACTTACGCAATATCTCTAAATGTGAGCGTTACACGGAAATTGTTCTCTACTTGTATTTCCCACACGCAGTCAGCGTCGTTTGGATAACTTCCAGGATAGTTGGGACTCTGCAGCACCCCAGAGGAATTTGAGACTGAGCCACCACAAAAATAAGGTGCTGCAGAAAGAAATGGGAAAGAATTTACTTACAGTAACCTCTGCAAAAGTGTGCTTGAGCTGTACGTGTCTCATCCACAGCTGTTGAAAAGCAGGTCCCCTGCTGGCTGCAGGTGATAGTCTGTAGGAGCCAAATCAAAACTAATATTTGTTTTTGCTTTAGGTTTGCCTTCCTGATGGATTTGGAATTCCCTCAGTGGTGGATTTCCATCCATGGTGTCAGACTACCCTCTTCAGGCTGGGCTTGTAACACCTTGATGATTTCTGCCTCTTTTTATAGATGAGGTAGATTCCAGGAGGTGTCATGACAGTCAAAATGGAAGTACCTTCCTCAACAGACAGCTTCTCATCAGCCTCTACTCTGCTGCTTCTCTTTATTCCCCTAAGGTCTTTGGAGGGTAAATAAGGTGCAAGTTTTCTAGAAAAATCTGTAATTTTATGGTTTCAGACTGAAATAAACACTTCAGGGTGCTGGGAAAAGTCTTAAATATAAATAAAGCAAAAAGCTTTAGTGTTCCTGCCAGCATGAATGACATAATTCTTGTTAAACACACAGATAATCCTAAAAATTTCTCTGTAAGAAGGTGAGCACAAGCTCTGAACATAAATCCTACAAGATGTGAAATGAAGATGATAATTCATTTTATATTCTGCCTAAGAAGATCACACATATTTGCAATGATATTGTCATAGAGACACAAGACAAATTTTAAAAAATGTGCAACAGGGAGACAGGCAGACCACAAATCAGAAAGGTGGAAAGAGCCACAGAAGAGCATTACCTGGTGGAGGTGTTGAGGTGTCCACAGGACCTGTGGGCGTGAAGGAAGGAGAGACACACGTGAGATTGCAGTGCATGAGAAAGGTACTGGGGCCCAGACACAGCCTTGCCTTGGGGCACAGAGTGCTGAAATGGGGACCACAGGAGGCAGGAGATGTGGACACAGGGGACAGGCACAGGGGGCAATGAGCTCCACAGGAGACCCAGTTGCCTCCACTGCAAATGATTATATTCTCATTTTTTCTGATCATATCCCAAAACCCAGAGTATGTCTAGGAAATAGGTCTGGTGCTACCCATGCAAGACTTGAAGGGGCAAAGGCAGAATGATGCCTGGGTGTGTTTCCCCTGGTAGCAGTGAGAGGAAATCCTTCATCAGCGAGTTTCACTAACTCAGCTACAGAGTTCCTGGATTCAAACATCAGCTCCCCCATTTGCTACGTCTGGAACCCACTGAGAGTGATGCAC
>VZRO01005747.1:0-131126 GCA_013397915.1 Daphoenositta chrysoptera
TCAAGGTCTCTCTGCAGGACCTCGCTGTTCCTCCCAATTTTGTGTCATGTGCAACCTTGCTCAGTATCCCTTTCAGTTCTGTGTCCAAGACATTTTACAAAGATGTTGAAAGAAGCACAGGGCCAAAGATGGAGCCCTGTGGAGCCCCACTAGCGAGAGGTCACCGTGTGATGTCACCCCATTCACTGTAACCCTTTGTGCCCTCCCGTGAGCCAGCTGCTCACCCATCGCATGCTGTGTTTATCCAGCTGTGTGCTGGACGTTTTGTCCTGAAGGCTCCTGTGACAGACAGTACCAAAAGCTTTACTGAAATCTGAAAAGATAACATCACTTTGCTTCCTTTGATCACCTAGGTGGGTTACCTTGTCATAAAGGGAAATCAGGTTTGACAAGCAGGACCTTCATGACACTGTGCTGGCTGTGACCAAATGACTGAGTTGTCCTCCAAGTGTTTTTCAATACCTCCCGGAATAATTGTTTCTATAATGGTACCATGTGGTATGAGGCTTCTTTTTCTATTACTTTTCCTGTATTTTCCTTCTTTCTCCTCACAGTATCATCCCTTTTTTTTCCTAGTGGTTGTTGGTTTTTTTTTTTGTTTTTTTTTGTTTTAAAGGAAAATGGAAGCAGGTAACAAACGTGTAATGCAGCATTATGAGTTAACTGAGTGGTGTCTTTCTGTATTGCCCATTTGGTACGTGCCCCTTCTGCTGTGGGGTTCATTGGTGACAGAGGTTTGGCCTGTTCTGATAGCACAGTAAGAAAAGATCATTCATGGTACCTATTTTATGTTTCCTCATCAAAATATTTGTTTGCAGCAGGCCCTTTTCAGCTGTCTCCGTTTGTGTCTTGGAAGTGGTACACAGTAGCAGTGTTTCTCTGCTTGCTGTAGAAACACCGGCCCGAACTTTGAAAGCGAAACCAAAATCAATGTAAGTCAATGTGAAGTGGTAATATTTAGCTGTTGCATGTCTGCTGAGTGTTTTCTTTCCTTTTATGGGAAGGGCTGGAAAAGTGTTTCTCACAATTACGTTGTTTTGTCGCTAGCATTAAGAGTGGTCAGGTTATTGCTGACCACAAAAAATCACTTTGAGAGAATGGTCTGCTTTATTATTCCTGTCTTTCTGGTAGATGCTTTGAATGGATGGACGACATTTCTAAAACTACATTTAGAAATGCATCAGGATCCTGAAACCAAACTGCATTCAGAGTTGGGTTTTAGTACCTGCATCCATTCAATTACATAGGTTATGTTCTTTTCAATACACGTTCCAGCATTTAGACATTTGTGCATTCTCAATGAAAAGAAGCACAGAAATGCATTTTTTTTTGTTTTTACTGTGTTTTTCCCATTCTTCTATTCATTTTCACAATATTAATGTCAAACACTTATGTTCTCGAATACACAGGCACAGAATCTGTTCCTTGCCATCTTAGAGCAAAAATGTTTCAAAATTTATTCCTTTTACAGAATGTGATATTGGTCCATACTGTTAAATGAAACAAAAATGGTTTCTAGAGCATTATCGTTTTACAACTTTTCAGACTCCTAACAAAACTGTGTCATGGTTTAAGAGGATTGCATAAATATCTTGGATAAGCATAAATCCTCCTTGTTATCATGCTGAGGCTACCCCATACCTTACAACGGAGGGGAAATATTTTGTTGTATTTATCTTCTGTCAGAATTGAGTGGGGGATGTTGGAAAGGAATTCTCTTGCATTGTCTCCCAGCAAGTCTAACCTTTGCTTGTGAAACTAAACTTAATTTTTGCTGACAGACAGTCTGCTGCAAGGCTGGCTGCTGCATTTTTGTAAAATAGTAAAAAATGAAAGCAGAGCCTGACTGAGCATTATTCTCATTCTTCGTCTGCTTCTGCACAGCTGTGTAAAAACTAAAAGCAAAGGTTTATTTGCACTCAATGGATGTGATTTCCTGCATTGAAACACATGAACATAGCAGGTTTCTTTAGTGACTTCTCCCATTTGATTAATCAAAAATGTTCCCCTTCTTTTTCAGTGCCTTGGCATAAATAGAACTACTGGGTTATTTTTGTTTGCTCCTTTTTCCCTCGCTGTTAATCAGGGTTTTAAAGCCAAGTTGTGGCTTCATTTTCCTGATTTTTTTTCCCCATGTTTGAAACAATTTGTTAGCAGTATACTTTATTATCATATCTTTGCTTAAAAGAAAGTGATGAAAGGTGGTGATTGTGTCTGTCTTTTAGTAAAATGTATGAAAAGTACAGTCAGCTTGTTTCCCTGTTTGGGTGTTGATTCTCAGTTTGTGAGAGATCTAGCAGGAATGGCTGAAGTGGTTGCTGGCTGTCATCCACCCAGCTTCCCTGGAGTTTCCTCCCCCGACAGCAGCTCTGGTATCTGGGCGTTGTGTGTGTTCTTGAGCCGACACCAACTGGTGCTGACTTCAGTTTAACACCCCCTCCTAAGTGTGCCTGTGGTAGCTCGGGAGCAGACATGGATCCCAGCCAGCCATCCTTGAGTAACAGAGATGTAACCTTGGCTGAGGACTGTTAATATTAGTAACTGGGTTTGGTTATTGTAGTGATGAAATTATTGTAGTTACACACTGTATATACACTTATGAACCGTAATAGAGATGCCATTTAACACCCTTAAGTTACTCCCCAGAGGAAAACCACCAATCAGATAGAAATATTCCATTCTGCAACCAAATATGGGAAAGAACAGGACTTATTGCAAGCACTCATGGATTAAGTAGTGTTCCAAAAAAAAAAAAAAAAAGGAAAAAAAATCAAGGAAATATAAATGTTAAAAGAGCATTTTATTTTTCAACAGCAGGCCAGGGACAAGCAGTCAAGATATTTGGACCTTCCCAGTGGCTGAGTTCCTGGTTTTGCATAAATTTAATTCCCATAATCATAAGTGACTAAGAAAAATTCCTTTGTGTCAAGTTTTCATTATTAATTTACCCCACTTTTCTACATATTACTTAAGGTGTACCTTGGTTATTCTTTGCTAAAGGTTGCTAGTGATTAGGGTTACTCTATACTGTGTTAGAACAGGAGAGCCCGTGGACTGTTTTCTCTTTGAGCTTTGTAAAAAGAGGAAAAAAAATTGGAGAGATGATATGACTAAATGACATGACTTACTGTTGATTGGTTGGTTTGCTTTAAATTGTAGTCTGTTTAAAACCTCTTCAGTTATATTTGCCTGTAGAGAAGTTGACCATACTTTTCTCAGCTGCTCAAATCTTAAGAGGATAGAAATTTAAATTTGTGGTGAATAACTCAGTGGTCAGGTCTTTGATTAGTTAGCATAAAAATAGGAGGCTTTAAGTACTCTTGAATTGTTATAAGTGTAATGTACTGTCAGATAAGCTTCTCATCTGTTTTTTCCATGTTCCAATTTTATGTGAAGTACACCTGAACCTTGCACTCACTAGAAAAGCAGGTATGCAGGTCAGAAGCGCTTCTATAAAATTTGCAAACATATAAAACACAGTCACATCCATTAGCAAGGAAGGCACTACTAAAAACATTTACCTTTTTTTGTTGTTTTCAAGGTATAAGAGTATGCAATGGAATTTAGATTACTTCATTTAAAGACACTTCTTACTAAAAAGCAGTACAATGTAGGAATTTACTTGAAGTGCAGGGAAGGGAAAAACCTCACCATCTTCAGTGTACTTATGGCATGTATAGCAAAAAAGCCAAAAGTTGCCATGTAGTGTGTATGTTCTTTTAGAAACTGATGGTGTTTCAAGTAGATACTGAATCTCTCTTTACTTAATGAGTATTTTGTGTGTAGTTTCTGTACTCATATAGCCTGAAACTCTAAGTAAATAGCAGGAAATACCTCTAGTCAGTATTTTGTATACTGGTTTGAAAGAAAAATTCCAGTGATACAGGCTTCAGTACTGAAGTGAAGTTGATGGGAATGAGTGTGGAGAGCAACTCCTTAATAATTCACATTAATAGATTTAGTAACTTTGGAGAAAATTTAGACACTTAGGAATTTCTAAAATATAGCACTTGAAATCTGCATTACCTTAAGATGCTGGTTTTGACATGCTCTTCCAAAGAATGCATAAATATATTCCAGTGAGAATTTGGGGACAGCAGGGGAATGACATCTTATACTTCTGCAGATTAGAACAGGCTTCATCATCTAACTGCAATGAGAACCTAGTGCTTGTTGTGGCCAGGAATGCAGAAACTTTTCACTTTCTAGGTATTTTTAGTTATTTTCTTAGTATAAATAATTATGTTAAAATACAATAAATTGAAATTGTAAATGATGTAAGTCCAGTATAAGAATAAATATTATGTATTTCTAAGTGAAAGACTTTTCAGGAATGATGCAGGATGATGTGGGTTAAAAAATTCAAGTTAAGTGCTCAACTGTTTCACTTTATGGAAATAAATAAGCAGACTAATATTTATTTTAGAAAAGTTATCTGAAGTAGCATTGACTAATAATTTGAAGTAATTTTTGTGATGATATTTTTATTAAACTTTTTAAGGACAATTCTTTGCTCAAACATGAGTTGTATTTTGCTGTATGTTTCCAGTATGATGTTTTCTGTCCTAACTCCTTAAAGCCTGGTTTATTTCTATTGTAGTGCATTTTGGCAGCATTGTTTATAGTATTTGTCTCAGGAAATAAGTATGCCTAACATAAAAGTGTGAAAAAGATAAAAAATTAATAGAGACAGCATAAATATAATCAAATTATTTGTTGGTATACTTTTGGAAACACTGTTTCGAGATAGATACGTGATTCCAATCTACTGAAAGCATTTTGTAGCATCAAGCTGAAACTACTCTGAAATGTTGGAATATTCAAACTAGATTTGCAGAAACTGATATATATTTAAAACTTCCGTAATTTTTCGTCCATCAGTGCTGGCCACCATAATAATTAATGTACGAGGCATGGCCTGCTCTTCAGGTTTCCAAGAAGCAGTCTATAAAGTGAACTTTTAGCCCTAATTATCTTCACTAATAATTTTCATGTGACTGATAAATGTTGCTCTTCCTCCAAATGAGGTGTGCAAATTTAGTTTTCATTATTCTTGTGCGCACAAAGCGGGCATGGTGTTTGCTGGGTAGTAACCTGGTCATTTTTGTCCAGAGGCCTGGCCTGTATTTTGTCAACCTGCATAACATTAAAGATTCTGAGATGCAGAATTTGTGATGAAAGCTCATAAGTTTGAATTTCATTCTACCGCATTATTGTGTGCATTAAGATCTCATTCTCTTTCTGGATTTGATTAATCTCTTGTTTTCAGTCTGTGTGTTCCAGGTGTTTCTGCACACACAGCCACCAGGCTCTGGGAATACATTGGTAGAGTTCAGGTCTGTTTATAGTTGCAAATATCTGCCAGAAGAATTTCTAGAGGTGTCTCTTGTTAGGCTGTCTAATTCACTGTACAGCAGATGGCACTGGAAGAGCACATCGGTGGGAGACTTCAGTCATGCTGTAATTTGTGTAAAATACTAGTGAAGCTGTTGCTGTGCTGAGGGTTGTGAAGAAGTTGCATAATTCATTTTCATGTATTCCAGGAAGGGGTGTATGCCTGGGCTGTTCTGCTCCAGTTCTATTAGATGCAGACTGCAAAGAATTCTATACTTGCAAGCATATGAGTGTATCATATATTGAGGGCTGTTTATACAGCGTTTTTAAACACATTGATATGTAATGCAGAATTAGCTAGTACTTTTTAATTATGTGGAAAGAAAGAGGAGTATCGGGATCAATTAGGGTATTTGACTTGAGGGCATATTTATTTTCTCCTGTCTTGGATGAAATGTGTGTAGGAGGTATCATAGAGTGGGTCTCATATGGAAGACTTGTTTAGAGACTTGCTCTTATAGTGTGAGTGTGTTCAGTTTACTTTGGAGAGCTTCGACCTGGACTGTCACTAGATTTTTATCATCTTCTCATGCATGAATAAACTGGGCTTCTGGATAGATGCATGTTGTTAATGTGCTTTACAGTTGATTATCAAACCTTTCTTTTATCTTGGCATGAATTTTTACAAGGATACAAGTAATGAGCTATGCATTTTATAGAATCTAGAATATACTGAGTTGGAAGGGACCCATCAGGATAATTGAGTCCAGCTCCTGGCTCTGTGCAGGACACCCCAAGAATCACACCATGTCCCTGAGAGTGTTGTCCAAACACTTCTTGAACTCTGTCAGGCTTTGTGCTCTGACTGCTTCCCTGGAGAGCCTGTTCTAGTACCCAACCACCCTCAGGGTGAAAAACCTTTTCCTGGTATCTAACCTAAATCTCCCCTGACTCAGCTTCATGCTGTTTCCTCGAGTCCTGTCACAGGTAATAAGAGTGAAGAGATCGCTATCTGCAGACAGTACCTTCCACAGGGAGAGGGGAACATTTCTGGAAAAGTGGTAATAGTATCAACTTGGGAATGTCAGAAGCAGTTGGAGAACACTGTGGATTTCACAGGTGGAGCTAATGTGACAGTTCCCAGGCTTCTGGTACTACATACACAAAAGCACAGTTAAATTTATCAAATGAATCAATGCTCTGACTTTGTTAGTTAAGGGGAAGCATGGAATCCTGAAGTTGTAATTTTCAGTCATTTTGTAGGTTTATTTAGTTACATATGAGAAAAAGAACTCTGCAAATGGGAAAGGTAGCAAAATCCAAATCTTTTAGGAATAGGTCAATGACATTTTGATTCTCCTTTTAATTGACATGTGAGTCTCCCTTTATCTGCACTTGTAGGAAAGTAAACATAGTGTTTCAACCTTTGAAAATTCATACCCGCAACTCAGAATTGTGTTCAAATTGTGTAACTGGAGTATGGTGTTTTAGGGTTTCATGACTCCTGATACAACAGGCACCATGTTAAAAGTGAAAAATAACTAGTGAACATATCAAAATACTTGTTCTGTTTTTTTAAGGTCTTAATATTCATTTACAGCAAGTAATTGATTCTTAGTCTTTTGTCTAGGAAAAAGTGTTTTGGTCATGTTTGTTCTTTGCTGGTAGAAAGTAAATCAGTTTACAGGCAAGAAAAACCTTTTAGTTTCTCCCCATTGAAAGAAAGTGTTATTTAGTTTGGTGATTAAGAAAATGAAATGGAAAGATGTGAATGTGCTCTAAAGATGGACTGGGGAAATATCGGAGGTTATGACAAGGACACAGAACCAATCTTTGAAATAGGTTGATGCAGATAGGACTAGGGTACAATCCAAGTAAATCAATCTACCGCTTCTGCTTTTTATGGAGCAATGTCCATCCCTCCAGCAGCAGGGCTTTACTTAAAGTTTTTCAAGGCGTTTTGAAATTCAGAATGCATAGATGCTTTTCACATTGCCTTTTAGTTTGCTTCAGATATGATCCTTTAGCCTTTGTGTACTTGTGGGCCACAAAAGTTGGGGTGGGTAACAGTAATAGCCAATGGACTGCTCTTTGGTTATAGCAGTCATTGTCCTTCCATGCTTTTATGCAGTTTTTGAATGCTTATTTAAGAAAACCATATTGTTTAGTTGATAAAACTTATTTCAGTCCATTGCACTGTTTTTCTCGGTTTGCTTATATTGTGATACCATGGGAGAAAAGTGGGAAGTGCGTATATAAGGGCCGTTTTATTTTCCCCTCAGTTCACCAAGGCTGGAAGATTTCTTGAAAGATTCTTAGACTCCTTCAGCTTGCCATGCTTGGCCTGGAGCCAGGCTTGCTGCTGCAGGTTGTGCTGCTGACATCGCACGTACGTGGAGGTACGTGGAGTAACGGCTACTACTAATTGTAGTACCTACTTCTGTGCGAGTAGCAACTTCCCCCTCTCCTCTTTCCCATGTTATCCTTCTCTCTGCAGAGCTGTTCACTTTGGAAGGTCTAGCTAAAATTAAAATGAAACAAGCCAAGCCCCTCCAAAGCCCCCCCCCAAAACACAGTCAAACCTCAATCAAGAAGAAAAACAATCCAAAAGATCAAATTTGTGGGTACATGATTCTGCAAGATGCCAGGTCGGAGCAGCTGACTGGAAGTCGAGCATCTGTGTCCATAAGGTCTTGGCAGAAGTACCAGAGGAAGAAAAGTTCTAATAATTTTAGGCAATAAGAGCCTGTGACTTCGTCTTCTGTGCCTAAAACAGTTTGGAAATCTTTTTCTTTCACAGAAGTTCAGGAGGGGACTTGCTGTAAATGTATGTTACTTTGCTGTTAATGTCACTCTTATTTTTTTCACTACAGTTAGTTTTCCTATAAATATGTAACCTTTTAAATATTACTCAACTTTCTTGTGTAGAGAAAGTATAACCTTATAAGACCATGTTTTTAGGACCAATCACAGTTTAACCTGCATGTAGGAATTCTGTTGAATAGCATGTTTTCTGTAGTTTTATCTTCTGTAGTTACTTGTGTGGGGATTTTTTAGGAACCTTCTGAAAGAGAAGACTGTTTATGTGTTTGAAAATTATATATAAATGCATTAAATATATGTGACTCTGTGTGTGATATAAGGGGGGCGTACATTTCAAAAAATACCATGCTGAAAGCAGAATAAAGTCATGGAAATCTCCAAGGCAGATATAGAGGTTTCATTTTTTGAGCCTGATTGTTTTCTAAGTCAACTCCCTATTTTTACTTTTATTTGATGCCCATTGTTAAAGTACTGCAATTTCTGTTTTGCTTGGAGAGGGGGAAACCCTTATAGAAAATTTTTGAAATATTTCTTTTGTGAATTTAATTGTTTTTTTATTTGTTTCCAGGAAATGGCTCTTGAAGTTAAATGAGGCTGGATAAAACACATAAATGAAGCAGAAGCTGCTCTTCATGTGTTAGGGCTATATCACCGCAAGCACTGCTGATCAGCCAGATTTGGTGACTTGTCATAATGAAGAAAATTAGTCTCAAAACAATTCGCAAGTCCTTTAACTTAAATAAAAGTAAAGATGAAAGTGACTTTGTAGTGGTTCAGCAGCCATCATTAAGTGAATTTGGAAAAGATGACTCCTTGTTTGGCAGCTGCTATGGTAAAGATTTGGCTAGCTGTGAAGTCAATAGTGAAGATGAAAAAGGAGGCAAAAATAGATCAAAAAGTGAAAGTTTAATGGGTACGTTAAAAAGGAGGCTTTCAGCAAAACAAAAACAGAAAGGCAAAGGCAGCACACCATCTGTAAGCTCTGCAGATGATGACACATTTTCTTCCTCATCTGCTCCAATAACCTTCAAAGATGTGCGAGCTCAAAGACCTCTGAGATCCACTTCCCTCCGTAATCACCATTACAGCCCAACTCCATGGCCCCTTCGACCTACAAATTCAGAAGAGACTTGCATCAAAATGGAAGTGAAAGTCAAGGCCTTGGTCCATTCCTCTAATCCAAGCCCAGCACTGAATGGTGTTCGAAAGGACTTCCATGACTTGCAGTCAGAAAACGTGTTCCAGGAACAAAACAATGCATTAAAAAATACGGAATCTCAGAACGGGGACTTGCATCTTCATATTGATGAACATGTGCCTGTAGTTATTGGATTAATGCCTCAGGACTACATTCAGTATACTGTGCCTTTAGATGAGGGAATGTATCCTTTGGAAGGATCACGTAGTTACTGTCTGGATAGTTCCTCACCCATGGAAGTTTCGACTGTTTCTTCTCAAGTGGGGGGAAATGCTTTCCATGAAGATGAGAGCCAAGTGGATCAGGATGTAGTCGTTGCACCGGATATCTTTGTGGACCAGGCGGTGAATGGTTTGTTGATTGGTACCACAGGAGTCATGTTGCAAAGCCCAAGAGTTAATCATAGCGATGTCCCTCCACTCTCACCTTTGCTACCTCCAATGCAGAATAATCAAATCCAAAGGAACTTCAATGGATTAAATGGCACAGATGCCCATGTGGCTGAAAGTATGCGCTGCCATTTGAATTTTGATCCTAACACTGCCCCAGGAGTTGGAAGAGTTTATGACTCTGTACAGAACAGCGGTCCTATGGTTGTGACAAGTCTCACAGAAGAACTGAAAAAACTTGCAAAACAAGGATGGTACTGGGGCCCCATTACACGCTGGGAGGCAGAGGGAAAATTAGCTAATGTGCCTGATGGCTCGTTTCTTGTTCGAGATAGTTCTGATGATCGTTATCTTTTAAGTTTGAGTTTTCGTTCCCATGGAAAAACTCTTCACACTAGAATTGAACACTCAAATGGTAGGTTTAGTTTTTATGAACAGCCAGATGTGGAGGGACATACATCTATAGTTGATTTAATTGAACATTCAATCAGGGACTCTGAAAATGGAGCTTTCTGCTATTCGAGATCCCGGCTGCCTGGATCTGCCACTTACCCGGTGAGACTGACAAATCCAGTATCCCGGTTTATGCAGGTGCGCTCTTTACAGTACCTGTGTCGTTTTGTAATACGTCAGTACACCAGAATAGACCTGATTCAAAAACTGCCTTTGCCAAACAAAATGAAGGATTATTTACAGGAAAAGCACTACTGAAAGCTTACGGGAATCTTGCATCTTGCACTTTGGGAACAACAACAACAAAAAGAGATTGAATTACAGTTTACAGACTTTCATTATTATCAAAATCTTTTGCTGCCATAAAAATATTTCATTTTTGTGTGTAAAAGAAAAGTAATGCATTTGGATTTATGTTTGTTTTGGGGGGCTTTGTGTATTTTGGGAGGCTTTTTTTTCTTGTTTTGTTTTTTTGGAAAGAATGATCTCAAGTTTATTTTTAGAAGTGTGAAATAGCTATCTTTCATCAATGTGCAGATTAATCACAATGTGAATGAT
Source organism: Daphoenositta chrysoptera (assembly GCA_013397915.1). Classification (NCBI taxonomy): domain Eukaryota; kingdom Metazoa; phylum Chordata; class Aves; order Passeriformes; genus Daphoenositta; species Daphoenositta chrysoptera. Next base: position 10,756 of record VZRO01005747.1, read on the forward strand.
CAAATTCTCCTTAATTTCCCCCAAGTCCTTTGCTGCTATCCACTGTGATTTTTATGCATTGAAAGCACATTTCATGTGTATTCAACGATAAGTAAAAGTCAAATGAAACTTGTTTAATGGATTTTTTTTTCCTTTAAAACAACCTCTGGAAAAAAATGATCATGGATAAAGAACATATTGGTATTCTACATTACTGATTTTACAGCTAAGTTAAAAACCTTTTCCTAGTGTCGTAATTAGACATCTCTATAGAGATATGCCCGAATATATAGACAGAGCTGTGTGATAAGAACATGGTTATGCAGCATATCTTTGGGAAAAAAAAAAAGCCTTCCTCCTAAGCCTTGTACTGTCTGTATACTCTTGTTTTTGAGAAGGTTGGTTCAGCCTTCTTCTTGTCTCAGTGTTTTGTCCTCTAAAAATGGCCTTTAAAAAAAAGTCTATGAAAGTCAATGTATAGTACCTAGAACGAAATTGTCATATTGGGGTCTTGTAAAATATTACCTTTTATAATCATGCCATCAATTAAATAAATGAACACCTACCAGGTCCCCTCTTTCTCTCCTTTTCCTTCCTGCTTACTCTTGGGGAGTAAGAGGGAGGGAAGTTTCCTGAATTTGTAGGAAGACTCTAGGAATTGTTATTATGGGAACGTAAATTTATAAGCCATTTTGGGGATGGGGTAAAACTTCTAATAGGATGATTTCTACCATATTTATATTCAAGCTACTTGAAATTTTATCATTTCCATTTTTCTACTTTTTTTTTTTTCACTTCAGAAAGTACAGTAATACACTAATGTCCTTTGGATCATTTTTCCCTTTTTTGTATATCCTTTGGGGAGGAAGGAACAGGACTGATAACATTTTATATGGAAGATGTTTAAAATGCATCTCTAAAGTGCTGTTCTCCTAGCCTTTCAAATTATTGGGAAGAGATGTTTGGATATACAGTGACCACAGAAAATGTTTCAGTTTACTGTCATGAAATATGTTTTGACATATGAAATATTGACTCAATTAAGTAAGTGTTTATGATATCTGTCAAAGATTCTGGCATTTGAAAAGCTTACAGTTATTCTAACCTTCTGTAGGGAAAAAAAGACTTTCAGTGGGGAGTACAGGTTCTATACTGTTAATATTTTCATCATGCAAGGTTAATCCGTGGCATATTTCCATTTTGTTTTAGTGTGGTTTTCTTCTCTCCCATGTTTCTATCACTCTTATGAATTACTTGTTAAAGGGGTCATAGCTGGCTTGGGAGGGAGGCCTGCTTCTGCCTTGGAGAGAAGGCTTGCTTTGCCTGCCTCTGTCCCCCTGGTTTGAATTTTAGAATGTCATATTCCCCATCTCTGGTAGAAGTGTCTAATGAGTAAAGATCACCTTAGAAAAAAAGTCCGTCTTTGAAACATCTTTCTTGTTTGGGTCATTTTCTTCTCCTTATTTAATCTAGCATTTCTGTCCCCTAAAATGAGTCTAGAAGTGAATACAGTATTGCTGCAAGGTGGTGCGGTAGCACTACATCTTGGGTTGCCTGAATTGATAGACAAAATTTATATTTTTTTAATTTATTTTTTTGACCATAATGTTTAACTAAAAAATAAAGAAAATCAAAGGTAGATAAAGACTGCCTTTGCTTTTAAGGGAGGGAGAATAAGGATTTCCTCTTTAGTCTGATAAAGTTTTAAACTTAAGAAATAAAATAATCTAGAGCAGTCTATACATGTAATTTGTTGGCTCTGCCATGGAGATATATGTATGAAAGGGTGAATTCTGTTTTCTTTTTTTTCCTCCACTGACTTCTCCCCCTACCCAGTCATGTCCTGTCCCCCCTCCCCTGAATCAGGATCACTAACTTTATTCAAAAAGGCACAATAACCTATTGTATGGTACAGTGTTCTGATTCTGTCTGTGGGGAGGAAAAAGAAAATCATTTTTATGGGTTTCAGATGCATACTTTTGGAAGAAAACCTCTGGCATTTTCTTCACTTTAAAAATTCTTTCCCCATACTAGAGGGCCTATGCATTCTACAGAATCTTTGAAAGATTATAGTATATTAAATATTTTCTTTGCCATTTAATACCACTATTGAATACATTAAACATATGTTTATACTATGCCACATGCATTAATTTAGCAGTCATTGCATTGAAACCTAAATATTTGAAGCTATAATATCCTGGTCTTATTGCTGAATTGAAAAACGTGCAAGAGCACACATGCTACAATTCTTGCCCATGCCCTTTTAAATTTCAGTTGTTCACTCATAAATGATGCTTTTAAAAAAAACACAAACTCTGTTTCAGCTATCCAGTTTTTGAATTGCCTTCCTTGCCATGTCCTTCATCTGTGAACTTAATCAGGTCAAGTTACCTTTGTCATTTCCCCACCCGCCCATAAAGCTACCACGAAAGGAACACTTAAAAGTGGTTGAGGTCTAGGATGTAAGAACCGTAGAGCACTTTGCTTCCGAATAAAAAATGGTGGTGATATTTCTACTGAGCTCAAAATACTTTAAATCAGTAGTAAGTAGACACAAATACTTATTTTTACAGGTTTCTTTAATCAGAACCTCACAGTATTTTTTCATACTGAGGTAACTGGCCAGCCAGAAGGAACCCAGAAAAAATACTTTGAAAACATTAAAGATACTTACAATTTCTTATTATAAGGATTAATATAAAAGAAACACAGTAACATTTAGTTATGAGTCAATTTAGAAGTACTCAGAATAACCACAAAAATTGTGTTGACTTCTGCTTCATGAAAATTAGAGGAACAAAGTGTCCTTGACAAATAAAAGAAAGATGATGGAGGATATTTTGGGGACCTTTGGAAGTAGATACACTAGGAATAAAAGCTAACAGACTATGATCCTTATAGAGTAGAAATATGGCTATTTATTCAGCACAACAGTTTAAGGGTTCAAAAGGTATGCTTTTTATGCAATTGAATTGAGGAAAAATGTTTTTGAAAATGAAATTTTAAAATAAAACTCCTTTTTTGAGCGTCTGAAATGATTGACATTATTGATAACATTGTTTTACCAATTAGAAGGGTAAAAAAACCACCTTGTATTTGGAAATAACATATTTGCACAATTTCCTCTGTGGTTTTTTTTTTATTTTGTTTTGTAAGCCAGTGTTATGAACAACTGAAAGTGATGTGTATTCTTTGATCTGTTTGAAGGATATAGCACTTATCCTGCTGCTGACATAGTGAATGCCATCTTTTTATCAAAATGTAATTCTTTCAGAAGGATCAGAAATGCAATTATTAATTAAACTCTTTGTTCTCAGATGAGCTGACTTTGCATTTTGTTAAAGTCAATTTCTTTCTGTGGATATTGACTGCTGGGCTAAGTAAAATCTGTGCAGTTTTTGTTTTGATGCATTTCATCTGTGTGAATACTGGAATTATAAATTTAAAACAGCATACCAGCAATATATGGGCTATGATGAGAAGTATTTCTCTGTTACTGAACTTTCAAATTTTGAGCTAAGCTATAGATGAATTAATGATTGCCGATTTAATTTCTTAAAATCTTTCTATGACTGCAAAGAATAAAAATTACAGGCATTCTTTATAAATAAAAAATGGCCTAGATAGTAGTTCATAATGTAAAAAATATGGCATTGTTGTATCTGGAAAGTGTTCTAAATTCTACACAGATAATGAAAAAATCTAAAGGAATTTTTAATGAATACCTGTTGGGTTAAAGAATTTTTATAGTGATGATGGAGTGCCATGAAGTTAATACTTGCAATCCAGATTGCTGTAGTTTACATTTTCTCTGTTTCAGACCTGGTGTGCACTATTTGTACTAAGCACGCCACAGAGTGAATTATCCAAAGTCCATTGATTTTAATGTGTTTGGTTTGTAAACAAAATTATAGTAATTTCTTGCACATTTTTGAAAAATAATTGTATAAGGATTTATGTATCTGCTTCTGGATACAGTGTGTAAATAAAAATTTCATTCACAAAAAGATTTGTGGAGTCTTCTATACATTAATGATGTTCCAAAACAGAAGAAAATCCTGAGAGACCTTGTAAAATTTGGGTATCTGACTTAAACATTTAAATTTTAATGGTTACCATTTAAACCATGCTGTATTTTTTGACCCTTGCTAGTTGACCTTCAAAATATTTCTGTATACCAGTTATTTTAATTTCTAGTTTTCAAAACACACAAACAAACAAAAAATTTGCCAGGATAGAACTCGAATATGTTTTTTGAAAGGTCTGCATAAATACTGTATTGGGCTAACTTTTTGATGATTTTAGTTGGGTTTTTTCCGTTAAGAATTTACAGAATTCATAACAAAAGTCTCCATTTCATCCAGATTGACCTCAAAGGTAATATATTGTCTCTTGCCTTACAAGCAGCCAAATAGTTCTTATGTAGCTCCAAAATAAAAATTTAGGTATTGTATTGATCATCATATATTCACTTGATGCTGTCCTAGATTCCTGTTAAAAAGAGAGTGAAATTTTAAAGCCTGGGAAGTCACACAAATAAAACAGAAGATCAAAGATAAACATTGTTTTCGTTACAAAAGATGTGCACAATTGTTCACATGTTTTCATGTAGTTCGGACTTGGATTCACTACTCAAATTCAAGTGAATACCAGCAGCTGCTTAGGTCTTGGTTATAACCAGGTGTGGTGGTGGTTGTTTGGTTTGGGTTGTTTTTTTTTTAAGCAAACAAACTAAAAGCCCAGCCTTGGTAGCAAGTAATTAGTGTTCATATTGTCCACAGTGATATGTACTTCTCTGTTTATTCTGTAACTGAAGTCCTCAAACAGTAACCAGGAAGAATTCATAGCTTTTGCTGTTTAGGAGAAAAGCACATTCTCCTATTTCCTGCTGCTGGCGCTGGTGTTGCTTTATGCTCAGTACGTTGTGTGGTTGTTCCCCTGGTACGTAGGGATCTTGCACGGGTTTTGTTACTAGGTCTGCATGATGTTCTTTATGTTTGTTCTATTCACTCCAGAAATTTGGTGAAAAATAAAACGTACCCTCAAATGTTTCCATGGCAAGTGGTGAAAGGTGAGTAAGAAGTAATTTTTCAGCCACCTGTAAAATTGCATGAGCCAGTCAGAGCTGGACTTTTTTATATAATCAAGATGCCCACAGTACTATTTCTACCCCACATTCAGTCTTCATAGTTGTGGTAGAAGGGAAAGAATGAGACACTGCCTGATGCAAAAATCTTGCTGAAAGTCTAATAATGCAACCCTGGGACCAGAGCAGGACTTGGCAGCCGGGGCTGAATTAAATCACCCTCTGCAATTAAGACCTCAAAACTTACAAAGCTGCAAGATCTAGTGGAAGCCCTTGCTACTTAGGAAACTCTATGCTGTTACATCCCCCAGCACATGCAATTTTCTTGCAGTCCGTCCTTTTTTGGTTTTTTTTTTTTCCCTTTTTAAAGGCTAATGTTCAGCCAATTTTGGCATCTTTTGCACCATTAGTATGCACTTCGATTTTTTTCTGGTAAGGTAATAATTATTGCTTTCAATGTCATGTGAAGTAGGAATAGGATCTTGTAGGGCTTGGAGACCAATGGCTGTTTGTTAGGCTTTAAGAAATGACTTAGAAATAGGAGTTGTTCTGCCTCGGGGCAGATTCTTAGTTCAACTTCATAGAATGGCTTGGAGTTGGAAGGGACTTAAAAGATTATGTGGTTCAACCCCCTTGCCATGGGCAGGGACACCTTCCACTAGACCAGTTCGCTCAGAGCCCTGACCAAGCTGGCCTTGAACGCTTTCAGGGATGGGAGATCCACAGCTTCTCTGGCCAACCTGTTCCAGTGCCTTGCCACCCTCAAAGGAAAAAAAAAATCTTCCTAATAGCTAATCTAAACCTACTTTCCTTCAGTTTAAAGCCATTCCTCTTCATCCTGTCACTACACACCCTGGTGAAAAGTCTCCCACCTTTCTCTTAGGCTCCCTTTAGGTACTGGAAGGCCAAAACTAGGTCAGCCTTCTCTTCTCAGGCTGACCAATCCCAATTCTCTTATTCTTTCCTCATAGGAGAGATGCTCCAGCCCTTCATAAAATAGGTAGGGCGTCTATTATCATGTAATCATCATTGTATCTACGTCTTAATTCACATGGCTTTTCAGTTACACACCTTTCAACTAAGAAAGAAAGGAAAACACTGCTTGAATTTCTTCAGCTGTCACTGGATGCTTCTGTCTTTGACCACACCTCATCAACCAAGGGGCTGTCTGGGCTGAAGAGATTTTTGGCAGTGTTGCTGTCCAACAAAATACCTCCCTTTTTCTTCTGTCCCAGCTCTCTGCTTCCATTAGCAGAGAGCAGCTGTATTGTTCACTTTCTGGTTGGAGTTTTTGTCAAAAGGTTTTCTATGTCCAGTACTACAAACTCATGTTTCCCCTGAAAAGCATGCTTTACTTTCTTGCAGAGTGCCTTTCTTCCTTGGTTGTCTGCTCTGTATCACTCAGAGAAGAAAATAAATCTGTGAATGTTCTAACCTTCCTCAAACCTGATCTTTTCTGAAGAAAAACTCCTTCAGGTTTAAACAGTCCTATTTTGAGCTAATGGAAAAGTTACCTGAACTGTTTTAGTCAAGCAGTGTTTTCTCTTGGTCTTATGATGCTGAAATCTCTAAAAGTCTCAGTTTCAAGACTTCATTGTGCAACGAATTCAAGATACTCTGTAGTTCTCATGACCATGAAGTTTGGAAATGCAATGTTCCGAGAAACTCCTGTCTTTTTTGGCTATAGTGAAAGTAGGAAATAACAAAGCACAGGTCCATGGCAGATTTGTTCCTTTTAGTCACTCATCTGTGACAATTGATAAATTTAAAGTTTTCTAACTTCACCTTATGTTTTCTTTCTCTCTTTATATCTTTTCAGTTCCAGTGGATAAATCCAAATTAAACAATTATAGAATGATGGAAATTGTTACTATTGCTGTATTTTCAGGGACAAATTTTTTTGTCTAATTACGGGCTGTTATATAAAATTCAATATTGATATCATTAACATCTTCTTACCAGTTAACTGTTAGGATGTGTTCATCAAAGAATCATGTTTGGTTTAATGTAATACTGAAAGTGAAGATAACCTCACTGTCACTTTTGGTACTTAATTTGCTATATATCCAAGTTTCTTATTTTCTTATGAAGATAATTTATTGCTTAGAATGAAAGCCATAGCTTCTCATAATTACCTTTTTTCCAACAGTGGTATTTGGGGAAAAAAATTTCCTTACATGTGAAAAAAAAAGAAAAAAATGGTGCTGTCAAATCTTCAAATTAACATTGACCTCAATAAATTTTCAAGTTTAATTAATTTTAAATGGAATCCTAGAACAGTTTCCTATGGATAGCCAAGAAGCAGAATGTTAGTCTGAAAGACTTGTTTCAGAAGCAGTAATTGCTCTTGTAATCTTTAAAGACTAATTGTCTCAAAATCCAGTAATGTATGAATTTATTACATTATTCTAATATAAAAGGTTTTCCAACTGTAACACACACAAGAAAGAACTAAATATTACTTTTAAATATTACCCTACTGTACTGCTGAGATGATGTGGTAACTTCCTAAGATATGCTAACATCATTCTTTAATGGTAAAAACACATTTGTCTCAAAAGAATGAAGCAATCCCTCGCTCCAGCCACCCCAAAATCCCAAATACTTTATTTTATACATCACCGCTATGCAGTACTGTGAATGTAAAAGGATTGTGAAAGAACTACAACAAAATAATAAACTCTTGATATTTGTTCAAATATCGCTGATCTAGTTCAGTGGCATTTATTACTTACAAATAGATCAGTGCTCAAGAGAAGTCCTAGGGTGTAGTTATTTAATACACAAATGATGGTGTCATTTAAAAGAGATATATTCTGAAAATAGAAGCAATTGTAATGACCCTGAGAAAAGCATACAACATACATAAAAATTTGTTTTGAGTAACCTTTCAGTCAGTTAGTTATCCTTCCAAGATCCAGTTCCAATTTTAGTCAAGACTGACTTTAAGATGTCATGCCTCCTAGGTAATACTCAAATTACTTGGTGACTTTATATAAATTTACTTATATCAGAATTAAACTTGTGGTGGGACCTAAGAGGGCTTTTTGTGTAGGTAGAGGTAGAATTTTTTCAATGTTGCCAGCTCTGCTGCTTCAGAAGTGTTAAAGATACATTTTGCACAGGCTGAGACCGGGAACTGCTTAGTTTCATAGAGATTAGCTTTTCTTAAAATTTAGGTAATGTGTCCAGTCATTGGAAGGTTATTGTCCTTGTAAAACTGTCAATATTTTATAGTATAGAATATGTGATGTACAATTCAATGCAAGGGAACAAAATAGTTACAAAAATAATAGCTTTGAGCTCCTAGAATAAAAATCTGAAGAAAAGTTTTTATAGTTTGCTTTTAAAATAGAGACTGTACTGTTATATATTTTTGTTTCCTGTTATAAAATACAGGTTTTAAGGAAATCTACTTGAAGATTACCAATGTTTTAAAGTTATAATTTTCTTTAAAAGAAGGAAAAAGAATTATGACTTACAATGGTGACACTTCTTCATATTCCTACCTATCTACCTACCTACCTTAGGGCATAGCACGGTGTAGAGGCAGCAGTTTTCTTCAGCATTGTGACTCAGTTCTGTCACTTCTCCTCCCCACACTTTACCCAGCCTGATCATTTACACCTCGATCTCTCCTGTAGCTTTAACCACTTGTTTTGGTGCCATTTCCCCCAGCTGCCCTTGCAGCATTTCTGACGTACTGGCTGCGTGGGATTTTCCTATTCAAACCTGCAGTGTGACTTAAAGATAACCTCTATCCCTTCATGTGGCAGAGAGGAAGAAGAACATCATCCACTTGACTGGCGTTGTCCGTGCTGTCAGCTGCTCCAGGGTTTGTGCAGCCCTGGGAAGGGGCTCCAGGCAAGGCCGCTGGCTTAAATCCTTCTCTAGTTTCAGCAACGTGGTAATGGGTGTTGCTGGACAACCTGCAGGAAGTTATCCTAAAGTTAGAACAGGTGAACTATTAGCTTCTAGAAGTCTCTGTAGAAAACTTCCACATGTATTAATGCTTAAGGCTTTTAGCAGCCTAAGACAAGCATTTTCAAGAGTTGTTCTAACAAGAATAAGAATAATATATTAGAGAAATGAGCTTCCATTTAGCGCCGGTGCTGCTAATCACACTTTGCCTGCCCTGAGTTATGACCTGCAGCTACTCGGGGTCACCACAGCCAGCCCACTGTGGATGTCATGTGGGGGTTGCTGGCCAAGGACAAAGGGATGATTTCAGGTGGCCCATTAACTGCGTGTGACCTGGGATCAATGATTCATTGTCTTTCCCAAAACAAGATCTAAGTGGGAAAGAAGGAAAGTAGGAGGAAGAGGATCAAAAGAAAGGAGTATTTGCTTCGTACATCCAGTCTTGAGGTGTGAAGCTTTTTACATGGGACCTTTCAGGTGCTAAGAATGTGTGTGGGCAAGAACACGGTAAGTTCATGTGTTAGAAATACTTGTGTAGTTCTGCTAAATGCAATGATTGCACAGGGTGGCTAGGAGGGCATCTGAGGGGCAGATTGTTTATGCAAGGCAAGGCTAAATCCCTGTAATGCAGTGTTGATTTTTACCCAAGATGACTCCAACCCCTCTAGTAGTATTTTTTCCCCTTTTTACTTGGTTTTTTTTACTTTTACTTCCTGTGCTGGTCTTTTCCAGAAGGGGATTCTAGCTCGACAAACATAATTCTGAGCTGTGAGGGTCTGTAATCTGACTCTATACCTGTGCTTATGTTTTAACATTGGTTGAAAAATTGTAAATCTTGAAATACTGTCTAATTAAGAATTTGTTGTTTCTATGTTTTGGGGTTAGTAGGTATTTTTAGGATGAGTACCTTCTTGATCACTGTGGAAAATGTTACTTTTTTATTTTAAGGAAACATTAAATGGAAAAGTAAATAATTTGGCCTTTGCAAGGCAAAGGATGGTCCCCAACTATAGTATCTAGCAGATTTTTCATGAAGCTCTTCTGTTCTTTTTTAGCGCAAAGCCAGTGTTAAAATTAATTCAAGATCTGCTTCAGATTCATTCTAGCACTGAAGCTTTGAAAAATATCATATCCAAGAGAGACACTTTATTTGAACCAACACAGAATCTATGTAGTATAAATATTTCAGCACACAAGAAGAACAAGAGCAAATCTGAAATTATGTTCTTTCTCCTGTGTTTGCCAAAGCAGTGCTTCATAAGCATATTTAACTGCACAGAAAATGATAGAAATCTCTGTGTATCAGTTAGTATCAGAAGAAAATCTGACCTGCTTATCCTTAAAATTTATTTGAAACATGATGACATTTATTACATGTTGTATTTTAATTCTTGCATTGGAGGTTGGTTTTTTTGTTTTAAGTTGCTGAGGTGATGAAATAGCTAGGGGGAAATGAAAAAAATGGGGGGAAGGGAACAAGGAAAACATCTTTCATTCTTCTATTTTTATATTCAAGTAAAAAAGAGAAGAAATACTACTAGAGGGCTTGGAGACATCTTGGGTAACGATTAACACTACATTACAGGGATTTAGTAGTTTATTTTTTAGTGTGTGTGGCTGAGTTTGATCATGCTCCCCCTGTACATAGTGTCTAAGCTTCATAATTTGGCGCCTGTATACATTTCTTCTCAAAGGCATTTTGCAGCTTGCTTTCAGAGAGTTTCAGAGATTATGTTTTTAAAGACCTATCAGAAAACAGCTTTGTTGTTTTGGTTCTTACTTTTCTTTTAAAGATTCTATTGCTGTGGAAAATAGTGAAGTCTAATATTTTTGTCCTGAATAGTCTTGGAAAAGATCAAATGCTCAGCTAATGAATGGATTAGTGCTTTTTCTCATTGCTTTATGAGTCTCAGATATTTCCCAATGGAAATATATAAATAGATTTTGATAACGAACAAAGGGAAGACATATTTTATTCCAAAAGTACTAATGCTGAAGGGCATGTCAAATACTGCAGGGTTTTTTTTTCTCGAGGAGAGAAACTGAAAACCACCAAGGATTTTGACCAAAGATTTTTTTTTTTAAGTGGTGGGAAGTAATTAAAAGTAGTAAGTGCATAATGAGTGATTTCCAAATTCAGAAGGGGTATTAGAAAAATCTGAAGCACTGGGAGGTATAAGAAAATCTGGAGTCTCATGCATACAGAACCATAAATGCCTATGCATCACCTGTTCCATTTCAAGGTCAAGGAAACTGACAGTGTTCCACATTTGGAACTGAGCTAGTCAATGGTACTGCAAGAAAAAAAAATCAGGTATCTTTTATATAGTAAAAGAAGTAATTTTTTTTTCCTAGTCTCAAGTTCTAATTTGAGAGGGTGGATATTGTGAAAATGTGGCAATCAACTTAAATTCTTGCCTTTCTCCAGGAATCTGTTGGGACCAGATGCTTAGGCTTTTGCTAGAAGGTGATAGTCAGTGTTTCATTTTAAACACAAATTATTTTGCAGAGCTGTGGAATTACAAAAGAAATCGAGGATGAGCACAGATTTTTTCTCCTCAGAAGACCTTTTACAAGTTTCAAATCTTAGACTTACAAACACATATTAAATAAACATGATGCAGTTGGCATGCATCTTGGGAAGATGTCAAGAAGTAAAATTCTTCGTTTAATATAGAGAGGTGATGTATTATTAAAATCTCATCTATCCTTAGTAGTAAGATAGTGTAGTTTTATATCCTCATATATTCTTAATAGTAACGCATGCTTTATTGTGGAACTATATCTGAACACCTTTTGAACCAAACTGAAGCTTGTGCACGCCTCACACAGATCCTACTTGAATTTCTTTTCAAATCTAGTATTTCTTTTCTTAGGCACACAGTAATATTAATACAGAAAACATTTAATTACCTCATAAAATCCACTTCACATTTCTCTTAAATGCAGTTATTTACAGGCATAAAGCAGGAAAGTTTAAAAATCAGGGCAGAAAAAGAGACTAATTTTCTTTGCTTTAATGAACTACTGTACTGTTTTTCTCTCAGCTTCCAAGAAAGATTACAATAAATAGTGGGTCTGTTTTGTCTAGCAGAGGGTTTAATGTAAGTACCAATGGCTACTTAACGTCTTTCGTTTTTTAAAAATTGGATACAGCATTGTTCATTTCTACAACTTGTCCCTCTGAGGTGGTACAAGAATAGGAAAACTGTTCTGAACTTTGCTCTTTCTGTGCAAAAAGATGGTTATATGACTCAATCAAGGATCTACCAGGAGAAAGGGGAGAAGAGAACCTCTTCTTGATAGGATCATAATTTGCCTAAGCTTATCTGTAGGAAAAAAAAAAAAACCACCAAACCCATCAACCCTCAAAGTGACGAGGTTCCACATTTTTCTCCCTAGTTTGTATGCAGTTATATGTCTGTTTTTAAATCTCAATGCTAATTTTGGCTGAGCTGACACATATGCGACCTTGCACCAGTTGTTTAATTTCCCTGAGCCTCAGTAAGCTTGGCAGAACAACCAGACGAGAACATTAGACCACTGGATAAAACAGATGGGAAAGGAAAATAAATTTTACACAAAGCACTGTGTTTTGAGATTACTTATTTGAGAGGACGATGTGAAGCAAGCAATGAGCTGGATGAGACTCCAAAGAGATCACCTAAACTATCCAGGTAAGTCAACCCACTCAAAGGAATAATCCCACTGAGTTTTTGATCTGAAATGCAATCTGTCCACCCATTTTTGTGCATGTATAGTTGTGCACATTTATGTCTGTGTGGGAGAGGATGCTGGAGAAGTTCAGACAGGTCACAGGAGCATTTAAGACCTTGTAATTACAATTGTGTATTACTCTCATGCCATCATAAGCAGCATGATAACATGCAGACAAATGTTTACTTTGCATGGACATTTCTGTAGTCACCTGTGTATGAATAGCTTGAAAGCAAAAAAATAGCTTAAAAGTAAAATATAGTACATTTCTGCATTATATGTATTAATGCAAAGTTACTTGAATTTAAATAAAAAACCTTGAGGGGTTGTGGGGTTTTTCTGTTTGTTTGTTTTCTAAGCTGCAAAGGATCTCTCATGTTAAGTAGAGTTGGAGCAAGAAACTGCATCTGGAGTAGGAAGCCGCGTAGCTTACTACTAAAGTTACAGTTCTGGCTAAATGATATGAAATGCATATTGCTTAAAAGACAACTCCCAGAACTCTGGTTCTGGGAAACTAGTAAACTTTTTCTGGTTTTCCTTGTAAACTAAATTACTGAATAAGATCTTCTGGGCCTGTGATTCTTATTACAACTTCAGAAAAAAAAATATTACTGAGTTAATGACTGGCAACTGAGGCATGCTGTTATTTTTTTGCATTTTCTAAACACAATTAAAACAAATTTGAACCAAAAATATAGTCAAGTAGTTCCACTTGGTCTTTCTGGCTAGAAAATCAGGAGCAATTCATATAATGACAAATGTTCTTATGACAAGCTACAAATTGCTTTAGCAAGTCAGTGTAAGCTGACAAACATTGATGGGCCACTGCAGAGTTCAGAGGCTGTTGTTAGTCAGGATTTTGGGGACAATTACATTTCCGTGGGTGTCAATAGTAGCTCGTCAGTATGTTCTATTCAAGGGAGAAATTTGTTCAGCCACAGGCATCAAACCATAATGGAGATACTTCTAGGAAATAATTCAAGCCAAATGTTTGTGCCAACTTAACAGAAGTGCTAATTTGTCAGACAGTATGAGAAACTACTTGTGTCTGTGTTGAGAGGGTTTTGGGTTTTTTTAATAATATTCCAATGCCAATAGATATTGACTTGTTTTAGGGCACCTGAATTTGCTAAGAACTTTAAATATCAAATTACCCTTTTCTTCATATTGCTAGGCTTACTTGTCTCTTAGGTTCTGTGAACTGCAATTTCTCTAAATACATTGATAATTATTTTAGTGATGTCGTGGAAGTGAAAAGAAAAGCAATAAACAATGCACTCAGTTGTGTATTTTAAAGTATGAAACTTATGTCTATCAATTTAGCTTTTCCAGATTGCCAAACAGAAAAAATTAAAAGTGGTCAAACCTCAAAAATGTACGAGACAGTCTTGTCCCTAATTAGAGGTTTCAAAGTTTCTGATGGTACAGTCAGTAAGTAGTTTAGAAATTTGTAGCTGAATTCACGACTTCACCATGTTGTAAATTTTGTGTGTTCTTGGAAAGTAATATGGGGAGAATTCATGTTCTGTTCTCATTGAAATTAAAAGTATGTTGCCTTCACAGGTGTTAGAATATCACTGAGAATTTTCTCAAATTTCACAGTACAGTCTATTTTTTTTTTAATTATTATTTTAAAAAAAATTTTTAAATGTAATTTAGCAGCTGGAATATATCTGGAAAGAGGTGGTATCTATGGGCAGGTACTTGGAAAGATTATCAGTTCACTACTGATCAGTAGATACATGGAATCACTCTTCCAATTTGAAACTAAACTATTCATATAAATAGCCCTCCAATGGGTGTCAGTAATTTATGTCTGTGGAGTGCTCTATACAGCTTTTGTAGTGTACCAAGAGAAATCTCTGTTCAACAGCATGTCACTGTTTTATTTATATATCTAGATGTTTATTTTATTAAAGAAACACAATCAAAAATTACAGCTCTGTCTTCTGGTTCTTTGAAGAAAGTGATACAAGGATTCTTTCAATCCTCAGAGAAGTTACACACCAGTGGGCCCGCTTTGTGAAGCTGCTTGGCACTTGGCCAAGTGCTGATTCCACAGGTTAGGATGTTAAAGATAGTATGTTTTAAAAGCAACACCTTTCACTCAGCTTTGGGTGCTCTTTGGAGGAAGTTAAGGACATACTTAAGATAAATTTTAAAAGTATGCTAACCATTAACAGCTGCTGGCTGAGGAGTCTGGGTTTTGCTACTGATGCTTGGATTTGGTGTAGCTAATATCCAATACCTCTGAATTCCCAAAAAGAACGTTGAACAGGTTTCTCCAGTGAGGCAAAGGTGCTTTGGAGTGTGTATCTCCTTCATTCACCTCTGGGTGAAAGAGGTGACCCAAAGCCTTGTGGCTGGTCACTATGGAAGGTAATTGTCAGGGGAAGGAATATTTTTGTAACCATCATTTCACTATAATAAAGAATTTATCAGATAATCACTTCAATTTTAGTAATATTTCTAAGATGTTAGCAATTTAAAAATCTAGATTTAATAATCTTTTTTCAAATATTGTAGAGCCTGACAGCAGTGTACAATTCCCAGTTAGTAGAAAGGGAAGAACAAGAGTATCTAGTTAAATATATTAAGGAAGATCACAGGATCATAGAATAGTTTGGGTTGGAAGGCACATTTAAAGACCATCTAGTCCAACTTCCCTGCAATAAGCAGGAACATCTTCAACTAGATCAGGTTACTCAGAGCCCCATCTAACCTGACCTTGAATGTTTCCAAGGATGAGGCATTCTTTCTTGGAAACCTGCTCTAGTATTTCACCACCTTCACTGTAAAAAAATATCTTCATTATATCTAATCTAAACTGACATTCCTTCCATTTAAAACCATTACCCCTTGTGCCATCACAAGAGGCCCTGCAAAAAAGTTTGTCTAATATTCCCCCTTTAGGTATCGGAAGGTGCTGTAAGGTTTCCCCAAAGCCGCCTTTTCTCCCAGCTGAACAACACCAGCTCTCTCAGCCTGTCTTCACAGGAGAGGTGCTCCAGCCCTCTGATAAATTTTGTGGATTCCTCTGAACCCATTGCAACAGGTTCATGTCTTTCCTGTGCTGACAGCTCCACAATAGATGTTTTTACTAGCAAGATCAGATTTTGTTGATATATACTCAGTAGATTGCCATTTGTTATGTTTCCTTGTGAGAATGTGATAGCAGTACCTTCCCCATTTGAGTTATTCATTTTGTAGCTTTCAAATGAGCAGTGCCAGGCGTGCTCACTTCTTTACATTAGCTGAGTAGTGAGTTTTCAGAAGGATTAATATATACTCCTTCAGCTTTCACGCCTTTGTGCTGTCCCGAGACTCATAAAGCAAGAGGGATTGATAGGTTCAGCATTTTACTCATGTAACATGGAGAAATCATTTAGAAAAGTGATTTATGGTATTGCAGCGATATGGTTCATAAAGCATAATGCCTTTCTACTTAGAATTCACATTCTATTACATAGGAAAGGCTTTGGCATTTGAAAGAAAAGTCAGCTGTGGTATCATCAATTTATAACAGGCTATTTGAATGTGAAATAGAGGGAAACACCCCATCAAACATTTTATTCCTGGGAATGTTAGCTTCCCTGATAGTTAATTAGTCATGGAGGGTGCCATTCAACAATTAGCCATAGATTTGTGATTGCGATGAAGAATGGTTGGAAGAGAAAATGAGACAGTAACCTATACAGCATTTCTGTATGTGTAGAAGAGGTAATTTATTCAAGGACAAGCCTCTAATTCTTCTGTCTTTGACATGTTAAGATGACCCAAAATGGGAAGGTTGAGATGGGCTTACCTAGCTTATTCCCACTTCAATATTCAGCAGCAATAATGAGATTAGAATATATTTTCTTGTTATCAACTGCCCTGATACTTTTCAATACACAATAGAAGGAAAGCTATTATAGCAGTCCCCAGATATTTGAGGCTATTCCCATTCCCCTTTCATCTTCCACATTTTATATTACTAGTTCTGATTTAAATCACAGCTCAGTTCTTTGTTCTCAGTTTAAAACCAGATCCCAACCATCAGCCTGGCTGTTTGTTGATTTTGGGAGCTACTCTGCCTGTGGCTACTGCTCCTTGCCTAGTGATCACAGGAAGCAAGCAAGAACCTGCTGATGCAGCAATAACACAACTAGTGCTCTCTTGGGAAATTTTTTCTTTTTTGAAAGTACACAAACATAACTGAAAAAACCATAGTTTTGCTACTGCACTGGCATGGGCTGTGGAAGGAAGAGAAGTATCATCAGGCAGGAAGTTGGTTGAAATGACAGCAAAGAGGGATTTGTTGATTTTTTAAATGAAATATGTCAGTTCTTCATACCCTATGCACAGAAGTAGAATAACAGGCTTAGGGGACACACCTAAATCATTGTGAAGGGTAATTGGGACCAGTGCCTGCATTAAGGGGCTGAACAAGACAATACCTCTCTTGCTATGTACAAGGAAAAATCAGAATAAAACTTCCTTTATATCAAAGAGAAGATTAACCCTGCCTTCTTTATCCTTCTTCCCTTAATTATTAACTTCTCAGAATGCTGGCAGAGTGAAGTATGGGACTATTCTGACTATTTATTGGCATCATATGGAAAAGGTTTGTCAAAGACACAGCATAAACTTCTGTGTATTCTTAAACCATCCTATAAATTTTAGGGAAAAATGTGACTATATGCAAGTATCAAAATCTGGGAGGAACAAACAGAGAGTAAGAACTTTGGCACAGTCTTTTAAGGAGGGGTATGAAATTAGGAGAGTACCTGTTTGACTTGATGGGGTTCAGATCAGGAAAAGGGCACAGAAGGTTTTGGTAACTCATATTTGCTCAGCGGAATTGATTCTCACTTAAGAAATGTCATTTTTACTGTTTGGATCACTTTTCCCAGATATTTTCACAAGTGGGCCTTTAGCTAACCCTAAATTTATGTGGTTTTCTCTCTTCCTCTGAAGTCCCTAATGAAAACACCAAATTAAATAGGACGTTAATAATGACCTTGTTGGTAGTCTGCAGTGATTGTGTATATAAAATCTTCAAATCTGGACTGCTTAATAATTATTCATTATAATTCATAACTGCATTCATCAGAGACTGTGGTTGGTGTTTCTTAGGGGCCTTATATAGGCTTTATTCACAGGGAATATGGAAAGGTAAGAGAACTGCAAAACTTGAAGTTATTAGTTACTATGAATTATTTTAGTTTTGTTTGCTGCTACTACTTTTTTTTTTTCTAAACAAAGAAGATAAATTCCAAGACAGAAGAGTGTGTCAGTTCCACCTCTTTTGAGTATTGCTTCCATAGCTGCATTTTTTGATCTTTCTTTCCTTTACCTCTTCTTACCTGTCCCTTCAACCAGTGGTAAGTGCTGTCATAAACCTGTCTCCTGTAATGGGTGACATGAGAAGAACAGCGTATGTCTTTATGTAGCAGGAGTCTTGTAATTATAGCAAAACACTATCTTTTTTATAAAAAGCATATCATTTTATGGTTTCTCTTTGTATTACTAACTGCAGTGGTATTCAGTATTCTGCAAAATGACTTATTTCTTTCAGCTACTTTCAAAGTTGTCTCAAACCTGTGGTATCTGGATCTTGGGGTCACTCAGTCCTTGTCTGTGCTACTTGGGGTACGATGTACCACAGCTGTGAATTTCCTTAAAAGTAATAAGAGCTGTGAAATGATCTAAATGTGTAAGAATTTGCAACATTGAGATCAAATTTATAATTTGCTTTCGGATGAAAATGTTGCTCAGTTTGGATCCCTGGGATGCCAGGGTCAGAGGACATGAAGGATCTGGGAGATGAAGGCAGTGCTCCGCCACTCTTGTGCCTGTGAGCTTGAAAACCAAATCTCCTTTGAGAACCAATTGTAATTAACACTCAGTTTTCTGGGTAATGGAGGATTTTGGTGCCCAAGAGAAAAGCACAGATAATACAAACCTATGTAAATGAAGTCTAGAAATATAGGATCTGTGCAAAGCCCATGCATCCCACTGCCATATACATAAAATATTACTGCTTTCAGTCCAGAAATGATTTGTGGTAAATCTAACCTGAATCACTGAGAATGTCTGTTTCCAGAGATATAAACATGGGCAGGTTTCCACTGTAGCAAGATGGATCTGAGAGACATTCTATGATTTTTCAAACATGTGATATGATGGCATTACTGGATGCCAGTAAAAATCCTGGAAGTGTCTGGAGTCCCCAGATCTCATATGGAAGAAGAAGAGGACGTATCTGAAGAAACCAAATAGGTAAAAGTGGTCTTCCATCTTCTGAATTAAAGAGGAGATAATGAAATTTCATTGTAAGCATGGCCTCATAATTGAAAGCAGGATCTTGTCCAGAAGGTTTAAGGAAGTTGAACCACTTGAAAGCTCCAGTCCCATGCTTCAGGACACTTTCTGAGTCTTAAACATATGAGCAAAATGTCCGCGCATGAAAATTAACTACTAAGTGCTCAGCAAAATTCAAATGAAACCTACTAATCTTTCATTCAATAAATGATGCTGAACAGGGTGATAATTTCAGCTGTCCTCCAAGCAAAGAATTCGTTTTCAAGTGCCTTCTTTTCGAGCCCATTGTGTTATGGATTACTGAGCCTGAATCTTGAATTACAAGATGAGTCACCTATTAATTACTTCTGTGTAGCATGTTACACAAGTTTCCTGTTAAATCATGGAGACTTAAGACTAGACATACTTATGCATCTGGTGAGAAGGCCTAGAGATAATTGTTTTCAGTAATAGCCATTTTTCTGAATTCAAGATCAGTTGGTAGAAAAGCCTGGAGTTTATTTTTTAAATTTAAAATCTATCTAAGGTAAAAACACAGCTAATTTTTTTGTATGTAATTGGCTAAAGGTTATTTTACTAAAAAAATATTTTTATCTTCTGGTTTTTTTTCCTCTCCTGCAATTATGCTTTGGAAACCTTATTTACAGAAGGAAATATACAGCTCAGAAAATTATATGCCTAAGATCCAGTCAGCAGAATTTCACAATGGTGCCCCAGATGGATATTACCATACTAGTCCTTTTATATTTTATTTTTATATGGAGACCTCAAATTCAACCTACCCCTTTTAACTTAAATTTTACTCTTATAACTAAATCTTTTAAGGATTAGCCTCTCTGAAAAATTAGCTGTTACATATTTCAGCATATGTCTTAACATAATCTTTGCTGACATAAATTTGCATAAAGGATGTTACCTCAGCAGAGGGGCAGAAAGCAGATGGTACAAGAGTTCTGGCTATATTTTCAGGAATTTTGAATCTGGCATGTAGTTTTATCTGAAAAACAGTGTGGCTGAGGGGAAGAAATTCAGAACATAAAAATATTTTATGTCATTCTTCTCCAAATGAAATTTTTCACCATCTTATTTTGAAATAGTTTGGTACTATTTTGAAAATAGGGTGAATAGCACATTCAATGAAATGTTTAGGGAAGTATTCTGTTTTCCATCATGCTAAATGAAGGAGGATGAACAGACACTTTGGATTGACGTGAAATGAAATGGAGTCATCAATAGTATTCATTATTGATGAATAATGATTACTCTCTCTGTAGAAGTAATTGGTATTTTCAGAAAGCTTCTGGCTAAGTTGTTTAGTAATCAAGAGTAGAATTCAGATACAGGGGTGACTTGTTTTGCTACCTCTTCTTTTCATTTGTTTGGATGACCCCTCCAGAGTTACTGAGTTTTGTTTTGAAGGTTACTAACACAGATGAATTATAACTGATGTAGCTATGTCTCTCATATTTACTATATGTCATCAGGGATCTTTATAAGATTTCGTTGCTCTATGCCTTTACAGGATCTACCTTGGATATAATGGTCTTCATATTAGTTGCTGTATCTACTAATTTAGTGTTCTAGAGCTTACAAAACTGTTATCATTGATCTTTTAATATTCATATATACAGAGTATGTTTTCTGTGGTTCCTGACACATTATTTTGAATACTTGATATTTAGAACTTGGCCTATCTCATTTCAGCTATTGGTTCTCTATTTTTTAGGTGCAAAAGAAAGTTTTAGAATCTTCTAGGATTCATGGGCTCATTTATCTACACGGTTCGCTGCTACACCTATTGGCATATTTTATTTATAATGCAATAAAGTCAGTAATTGTCACTGAAAATGCAGTGATAGAGCAGTAATGGATCACTAATTCTGTAGCTTTCATGCCATTAAACTATGTGTAACTAAGCAGTGCAGAGAGTTAGGGGTGGAGTAGAGCCTGGCACATATTCAGGAAAATGCATTTCCTTTTTCAAAGTGAACTGTTGGATGGCTTCACTCGTACTATTGCTGAGAGGACCCGCCTAGCTGATGGGAGCACTGCAAGCCCTGCACCATCAGGGGAAGAGCTGGGGTGTGGAGGAAGTTGGTTTGGAGATTTGTCAATGCCTCCATCTAAATACCCTATGAAATAATTGACACAGTACTTGACTAAGAAACAATGGTAATACTTTACATTTTCCACCAAATATCCCAAACCCCCTGCAAATACCATTAGATTCAAGTGTTCACTAATAAGAATAAATAGCATTTAATAAAAGTGGAACATGCAGTGAAAGAAGTAATCCTATTTTCTATTATTAAGTCACTTTCTGGATTTCTCACTAAAGTTGTGATAGCATTTTTGCACAGATTTTAACTGAGTAAATGGCTCAGGGGAGCCTTGGTTAATATTATATAGGAAATCTACTGCAGAACTGGGAACAGAACCCAGATCAGAGGTGACCAAGCTCTTGATTACTAGGGAGATGATACCAGCTTGCAGAAAGCTTCACTGCTTCAGTTGTGTCTAGTTTGGTAGAATGAATGGTGTGGCATCATATGAATGATTAGTGTGGGTCTCGTCATTCTCGGATGATTCATTCCCTCACACAGCTGGGGAATTGGGCTGTCCTGCAGCTCCTGCCCTGGGACAGCCTGCGCCAATGTCATCATACATTCTCACCAGTCACAGGCAGGGAAAGAGCCGTAATTGCCCATTTTTTCATTTAGGCATGTCATTCTGGTCTCAGAGGGATCGATGGGACCAAGTCTATCTGACAGCTGCTTACTGGTCATATCCTTTGGGGGTCAGTTCTGAGGCTGATTCTGTGTAATATTGTCTTAATGAACTGAATGATGAGGCAGAGAAGATATTTGCTGTGCTCTCAGCAGATGACAGTGGGCAGGGCTGCTCTTCAGAAGGATCTTTGTGGGCTGGAAAAATGCAGGTACTGCGAGAAGTCAAACACTCAGGTACAGTCCTGCACGTGGGATTGAATAACCCTGTGCACAGATACAGTTTGCAGACGGCTAGCTGGAATCCAGCTTTGGAGGAACAGCCCTGGGAACCATGGTGAACAACAACCTGACCATCAGCCAGCAATGTGTCTTTATGCTGAAGAAGGCAGGTTGCACCCTGGGCTGCATTGGCGTGACTGTAGCCAGCAAACCAAGTGAAGCGTCTCCTTCCCTGTGTTGGGTGCTGGTGAAATAAATTCTGAAGTACTGCATCCCATTTTGGACTCACCACTGAGATGCTCAAGGGTCTGGAGCACAAGGTGTATGAGGAAAAGCTGAGAGGATTTG
Source organism: Daphoenositta chrysoptera (assembly GCA_013397915.1). Classification (NCBI taxonomy): domain Eukaryota; kingdom Metazoa; phylum Chordata; class Aves; order Passeriformes; genus Daphoenositta; species Daphoenositta chrysoptera. The sequence continues at coordinate 33,064 of VZRO01005747.1, forward strand.
GCTTGCACAACTCCAGCTTTGAGCTGAAAGTTCTGAGAAGAAAACACTGAGATACCATACTGTTACTGCTGTCTGGAGCTGCCTAGTTGGAGATTGTATAGAAGATGGAGTGAGACTCCTCTTGGAGACACATAGTTTTGACATGAGAGGTGTGAGTTGGTAGGTGAGAATTTTCTTCTAGATGTGATGATTGTCACATATAATTCTATGTAAGAAATACAGATACTTATTTTTAATTATGAGGATGGTCAAACATACAGGAACAAGGTGCCCAAAGCATCTTTGGAAGTTCCATTATTTCAGAGATTGATTCAGTTAGACAAGAACATGAGCAACCTACTTGAAGTGAATGTCTTTAGAGCAGGAAGCTGAACTAGGTGACTTTGAGAGGTTCCTTCCAGCCTGAATGATTCTGTGATTCTTTCTAGGTTTGTGTAGTCTGATGCCATGAGTACCACTGTACCATTACCAGTTTTGCCACAGCATATTAGAAGCTGCTTATCTTTTAAGTTATTGTTTTGAACCTTAAAATTAGAGTTACATAGTAACCGAGCATTTATGACCAAAGGGTACAGCTCTATTTTCTGTAAGGCTGGCAGACCTTCTGTGGTTATTTAAAATTGCAGTCCAATGGAAAAAAAAAAAAAAAAGAAAAAAACCAAATTATTGATTATACTGTAGAGCTGACTGATGGCAGATGACACCAATCCCATTTGCTTTCCTCCCTCCCTGATGTCATTTGGGCTATATCAGTTTTCATTACAGGAGTTCCTATTTTTACAGTTATGACGACTTTCCTGCAAGGTTTCTCATGCTCGTTTGATTCTGTCCTCTTGAACTGATGAAATGACCTCAGTGCCCCAAAGCACATCATTCTTCTGTTCACATCAGTGGATTTTCTTCCTGTCTCCACCCATTCATGGTTTTGTGGCTGTCTTCTATAAATGACTGGCTTTATGGTACTCACTCCAGGATGCTGCAGCTTCCCAGCTTCATTTATCATTTGCATTCAAGATATATAAAGCAGGCTACACTTCAAATCTTACAGTTTAACACTTGTACCTGCCACTTCCTAGTCCTCTGATTGTGAATCACATAAATTGAAAATAAATCATTGCACATTTGGGTTTCTTCATTGTTTCAAAATTGTTTGATCTGTGTTATCACAGCAGACACAGCTCTGCCCTTATGAGACAGGAAGCAAGAAATATTAAACAAATGAGAGGGACAAAAGTAGCAGCTCCACTGAGGCAGCAGGGCACTTTGCAGCAGAAACTACAAGATGGACTAACAGGCTCAGTATATTCATTAAATACCTGATAGGTTAATGCCCAGCTCCCCAGTGCATGAGAGATGTGTCTGTAAGAACTGGCACAATACATTCACATGTATCTAAGTCCAAACAGAACACTCATCTGTGAAACCATGTTCCAACTGTGCTCGTGCCACAGAGAATGAGAGGCTGAAAGCAACCAGTGGGAAAGTAAAGTCTTTTGAATGTTTCACAGTTTGTTTCTGACTTCCCCGTAGTTGGCAAAATTAAAATTTCTTCTTGAGCATATTTAATTTTGTCACAGTAAAATAAAGCCAAACTGAGGTTTAGTTAGGTGTTCTTGGACTTCTGCTGTGGGTTTGTCTGTGCTGGGAGAACAATGTTTTACACTGTGGTTGGTAAATGGTGCATTGAAGTGTAACAACATGATAGCTTGGGGGTAGATAACCTTAGGATTGGCTAGAAGAAAATAGCACTACAGCTAGAGTCATACTTAGTGTGGTGACACACTTTTAAAGTACAACCTACATTTTCACCCAATAAGGGTAGTAAATGAAAGTAGAAAACCTGCAAATCTGTTTAGTGTGGAAATAGAGCACCAGGACTGCGTATAGGATTAGGAGAAGGGTGTGTCCTTTCTTTGTTCTATTATGCAAACCAGACAATACATTCAGTAATTCAATCTAATCAGCCTTTCACAATCAGATGCTGGCATAGAACTACAGCAAATATTTCCTGAATCCTTAGCCAGCCACATTTACAGCAATTGGAAAAAAATATGGCATGGTAACCCCTTCATTGCCTGTGTCCATCACATAAGAAGCAGCAGTCCTATGGACTCACTTTGATCTGGTAGGCCATAGCTACTTACCATGGCAGGAGAGAAATTGCTGCTTATATTTTTACTTCTGCCAAGTTTCTCCACAGCTCCCAGGAGCACGTCTGTTCCCACACTGCAGCCTGGTGAGATCCACCCTAGGTCACCATCACAGCCCTCTGAGTGTTCCTTTTTAAGGTTCGTTGATAATGGGTCTTCCTCTGGGAGCCATAAGGATGTTTATTAGGCATTTGTGGGTACCTGATCTGTCTTATTGTCAGCTGCAAATCAGTCTTCTAAATTGCAAGTGAATCAAGGCTTTTAGCAAATATATTCAAAAATTAACTGAAGATTCATGCGAGTTTTCTACAACTGCTAGAAATATCATCCAATAATATGGTATCACAGCTTTGCAGAACAGACTGTTAAAATGCCATGGTATGGGCAGAGACAAATTAATTAATAAATGAACAAAACCACTTGCATTGTAGAAAGTTCTATGAATGTTAAAAATACTCTCAAAATGTAACTGTGGAATCATGATTTTTTCATTGCATTGATTTTTCACTTTTTAAGTGATTAGACAACATTCAGGAACACAAAGAAAATTCATGTTTCAGTGAATGACAGACATTACAGTATCTGTGCAAGGAATGATCAGAACAGCAAAATGGTCCCTGTGCAAGAGCCTTTAAACAGTAGAGGTCTAAAATTTTCATGACTATTACAGGAAAAAATCCATTTCAGAAATTAAATTCTGTATGCAGCTATGTATGCATGCCATCTTAAAATGGATTCAGTTTCCTAGGAAGGTCTTTACTACCCTCAAATCACTCAGAGATGTAAATTTACTACCATTCCCTAGTACTGCTTTTCTATTCCTGAGAGATTCCCAATCCCAGCTGCTTCCCTCCACACTTCTTTGATGACTGGAGCCAGTTAAAGGGGAGAAACAATATTCATGACCCTCTGCAATTAAAAAGATCTCAGGTTTCTGACATTAAATCTAAAATCTTGCTGGAAAGTGTGTGTGGGTGTGCAGCCTAGAGATTAAATGAAATAATTCTTGCCAGCTTCTGTTGAGCAAATTAAAGTAATAAATACATGTAATTAAAATAATATGTTCAAGGATATTAACTGCTTACAGAAACTGTATTGAAAAAAGCAAGTTAAATTCATTATTGGAAATACTTCTATATTTTCTTGTTACTCTCTGTGAAAAGCTAGCAACAATAAGGACCAAAAAAAGATTTAAGATGATACTTCCAGTCCTTGACTGCTGGGAAAAATTCTCCATTAACTTCAAGAACATTTAATCAGAGAGCAATTTATGCCTTTTTTGTCCTCCGTTGCAATTTTTCTTAATTTTCAGTTTCAACGTCTCATTCTGGGTGAACATCTTGTCTATTTTCACCACTTTAGCCGTGGCACTAAAGCTGTGGGAGCCCCTGGTGCTTAGAGGCAGCCTGAACTGGTGGTTGAGGACATCGTTTCACACTTGAGAACACTCTTTATATAACTGTGCCTTGCTGCCTCTGGCAAGGTAGAGCCATGAGGAATAAAACTGTTCACATATTGCAAGTGGTTTTTATCCTCTTACTCTCCAGATGTGATGGTCTAATAAGGTACCTGAATTTGGGGTAGATTTAGCAAGTTGGAGGAAGATGAAAGTTGCATTGGAATAGGTATAATTTAGGTGTAGTATCCTGAAGCTGTCTGACAGTCAAGGCAAGAATTCTTTGATTCAAAAATCAAAGAACACTCCTTACAAGACCATCAAGTGTGAACGGTAGTTCAATCCAAAGAGGCTACCTTCCAGGTAAGATCTGCTGATCTTGTTGTGGAATCCCGTGTTGTTTGCAAGGTCTGGCAGCTATTACTGGTACAAGTTTTCCCACTGATTCATTTTCTCTTCATTTCTGTTGGGGTCTTTAGGTTCCACACATGTGATCTTTCCCTCTTTAATTCTTTTTCATCCTTTATTTTGAAAATCTAAAATGTTCCCTAATTATTTAATTAGGCTTACATTAATAATTTCAGTAGCAAACTTCTCACAATATGTCTTAATTTTTTTTTTTTTTTTTTTTTTTTTTTTTTCTGGCAGACAGTCAAGGATTGTGCTCCCCAGTCATTAAGACTAACTACCAAACCTGGTTCTAATCAGAAGGATCTAAAAGTACGTCTGCGACTGGGGCTACACAGACATATTGACTCCTCATTTTTATGAGAATGAATTAAATTTCAGAATCTGGAGGGGTCTGTAGTGCACAGGCATGACTGAGGAAATGTGCATGAACCTAAATTTGGCCTCCTATACCCCACTGCTCACAACTGAGGTCCCAGTCAAGATTGTCTTGGACTGGCTTTGTTTGGATGTTTTTGGGGGTGGTGGTGGGCTAGGTGCATTTCTCTTTGGTTGGCTGTTTTTTGGTTTTGGTGGTTTTGAGCTTTTTTTAATAAAAAATTCTCTTTCAGGTTTACTGACTTAGTTTTCTCATGGTATTTTTCCCTTATTTTTCTCTAAGGCAGCTATGAGTAGCTCATGTGGGCTGGATCAGGGTGATCCTATGGTTTGTAAGTATGTTCGGTGATCTGGCTGCAACTGTGTCAGAGTTCATTGGTGTAGATCCAGCAGATAATTTCCTGTTAGATTTTAGTTTAGAAAGCAGAATGAAATTAATGATTCTTGCTGCTTTCACCCTACTTTGGAGATAAAAGGTTTTAACAAACTGGATGAAGTCCATGCAATTTTTTGCTTAACATGGCCAGAATTGTATGTGTTACTAACCAGGGAAGGACAATTATCCTCTTTACTGTGTCACTTGCATGTCACTGTTATGCGTGTATCCAGCCCTAGAAGAAATAATCAGATAAATACATATAGATATGCATCCTGGAAACAAAATGATGTAACTTACTATTTAATTTAGTACAACTGTACAATAAATGGTTTGCATCTAGAATAACAGAGTTCTAGTTTATTTTACTTTGAATTACAGAAATAATATCACTTGTGCTTTTATTTCATCCTACAAACTTACAAAAAATCAAATTAACAGAATATTGAATAAATTGAAACTTAACTGTTTGCTATGGAACTGAGATATAAGTGGGAAAAACTGGTAGCCTAAGGCAAGCAGCCTAAAAAGATGGTGAATTACATCCTTCCTTAGCAGGCTTGTGTACATATTGACAAACAGAAATGTGATAAAAGGATTTGTTTCAAATCCCACTTCTCTATGAGATGGAGCAAGAGAAATGATGGTTACAGTCAGGCCAACTACATATGGAGAGTTTGTTCTCTCTTATTGTTTTGCAGTTGTCCCCTTTACCTGCTCAAGGGTGTATTGGAAGAGAAAAAAAGGTGATTTAAATTCCTGGATTTCCTCATGTGTGGAGGTATACAAGTACATTATTCAGCTGATGCTCAGTATATATTTTCACCGTTCCCAATCCAGATTACACTGAGGAGGTGCCAGTGTTATTAATGTTGACATTACCAGTACTACTCCACACAGCATTGCAAACTCTGAATGCTCTTCCTTCTGTGCAGCGCCCCCTTCCTCCCTTTCCTTCAGCATCAATTGCTGCTGGAGCAGCAGCATAGAGGAGGGAATTGTGTTTGTCCTCTTCTTGGTCATTCCACTCCTATGTCTTCCTAAGAAAGCCATGGAGCAGAGTGGAGCAGAACTGCAACACACGTGGGACTATTGGCAGCCTGCAAATCCCACTGTGGCACTGGGCAATGAAAAGGACTGTGACAGAGTAGGAGGTCCCAAAAACCTTAAGCAGTAAAGGAGACAATTTGTAGCTCATTTAATTCCTGGCTAATGGGGAAGGGCAGGTTGGAAGTAGAGGAGAGGAAGAAAGACCTATGTTTTCACAAACATCAGCTGTGAAAAGATATGTAAGGTATCATTTTACTTTTCTGCTATCATTATTATGAGAAAGAAGTGTGCTTTTGCCCATCAATACATCTTAGTTACAGACTATGTTCAGTTTTGATGCACACAGTGTACATATATTCTTTACCCTTCTGCATATAAGAAATATCAGATTTCATTGCTAGTTCCCATCCAGCTCGCTGCCACCAAAATTTTGACTTTGTTTCAAGCAGACTGAAATGATGACTGAATTGTGAATAGCAACTTCCCAGCCACTGCTGGTCCCTCTGGGCTCAGTTGAATCAGTTCAATTGACTTTAGACAAGAAACCCAGTCTGATACAAATCTGTGTGAACATGACATGCATATAAGAATATGATACAGAGTATCACCAGTATCACCAGTATGTAATGGTAGCTTTAGAAATACAGAATATTTTAGATACAGCTTTAAAGCCCTAAGTTCTCTTTCCATAGTAAGTTACAAACCTGCAGAAGACTAGTCCAATCTAACTTGAATGCCTTTCATTCTTAAAAGCAACTGTCAAGGAACTCCCGACAGGGACTTTAGTTCCACAAGACTTATGGAACTGGACTCTTTCTTCATACAGTGAAGAGGCCAGATACTCTTACAAGTGTGTGACTGTACCCCTCAGGATCTGACCTATAGACTAGAAATGTCAGATCCAAACTTTATTGCAGCAGGGAAGAGAAATGACTTCTATATTTTAAAAAGGCTTCTTAGTGAATTCCATCTACTGCTAGCAAATCATTATAAAAATGGCCAGAATGGCTGAACTAGTCTGCTTCCACACACCCAGATAATTCAGATCATCCATATTCATATAAACCTCATGCCAATTATTAGTAAATCCTTCCTATCTCTCTCTCCTTTCCCCAGGAAAGTATTGCTCCCATTCCAGCAGGTGGTGTACCAAGTGGAACAGGGTAGATGACAAAGTGGTAAATCCTAAACCACTATGGTGCTGTCTTTACCTGTCTCTGAAGGGGCTTGTATACAATTTGAATTTTGGCCAGCTGCTGGTCCTTGCATAGCTATGAAGCAGCTTTGTCTTGCTAATAATCCCATTTTTGCTTCTTTCTCTACTCCAGCACCAGAGAGCTAATCCACAGCTCAGCTGTGAGCCCTGCTTTCACAGTAACATGTGGTGCTCATTCAATTTCAATGGACAGTTTTCATGTTTGCTAGGTGAAAACATTAGTTTAGAGTTAGAAGTTTAAAGCTGTTTTTCTCTCCTCTTTTTAAGAAGCCATGTAAATTGGCCAAATCATGAGAACCTGCTAATTCTAGTGTCAAGTTAGTGGCTCCAAAGACTATAAACTCCAAGTGAAAACAGCATTGTAGCGGCATAAATTAGTGACTCTAATACTTTAAGATAAATGGGACATAGATGGTGTTTTTTTGAATACCAAGAAAAAGATCTTAATGGTAAAACCAGGAAAAAAAACCGTCTTGGCCTCTTTCACTAAGAAATTGTGTTTTTTTATCTTTTTCTGAACTCCACACTCATGTACAAGCTATAAAACCACACTGGTGATTAGACAGGAATTATCTAGATATTTGATAGTCATTTTAGCATTTGATTCTTGTGGATGAGTTTTCATGTTAACAGTAAAGCAATATCTTAACTTTGTCTCCTTCAGTTACATCAGTTTAGGTTTTGACCTAATTTTAGTATTAAAGAGCTTCCAAAACTAAAATTGCCAGGAGAAATAAAGCTCTATTTTCATTTTCCCCCTGAACTGTTTCTGCATTTTTCTTCCTCCTCTGTACATCCTACTCACCAAGAGCCTAGAACTAATAAAAGACCTTGTTTTTTTTCAGTTGACTACATAAATGTGAATGTGAATTTATGAGAAACAGAGCTAAATGCATTATAGTATATCAGCACTTAAGAAACTTCTGGGCCATTATTTACCTAGCATCCTTGTTCTCCTAAATGTAAATGTACAGATTATTTCAATATTTTTTTATTCAGAATTTCACTGACCAAATTTGGTCAAACATGTCTGGCCTGTTGTGTTTTGGGATGAAGTTCTAATCTGAGCCTGAAGTTTTCACACAGCAAATCAGACGAGGACACTGGTATCAGGCGAAACAGTTCTGTTGGTTAGCCATCAGCACCCCCTCGCGGTGAAATTTATTATTTTCTTATCAGAAGTCATTCGATAGATCTGCTCACACGGATTAGAAGATCAAAATTCTGGTAATGCCTTATAGCATATACAATCTGTGGAAAAAAGTACTCACAATTCCTGCCTTCTAAATTTTAAAAATTAATTTTGACGTGAAAAAGATGAGGGGAGGGACAACCCCCCTCCCCCCATTTCTTGAATCAAGAATGCTTGTAGCAAAATTAAAATATCAAGATGGGAAGTTTAAAACAGCTTTTCATATTCAGACATGAAGCTGTTATTATCATATTTTCTTCGTGGCATTCAAGGAAAAATTTACATTAAAAAAAGGGGTTAAACTGAAAATCTGTGTTGAACGTGATCTTTTTCAAAACTATGTGGAGATTGTGCTGCTGTACATTTATGAACTAATTCATTTAAATTTTAGAATAATTTAACATTATGTCTAATGCCATTGATAATTAAATCTTGTTAGACAACACATAAAAGACTTAAAAAGCAGACTTGTTTGATTCGAGAGGCTAAATTCACTGATATTCAGGCTTCTCTGCTGAACCTACTTTTAATCAGAATAGATTGTATATTGAAAGCAGACAGTACATGCTTAAAGTTGCAATGTAATTTAGGCAGTTCAAAATCACAACCAGGTAGTAAGAATCTCTGGTTTGTTTATCTGACCAAGGGAAGATGTTAAGAGTAAGATAATTCTATTAATTAAGGGAAATATAAATTAAGCTACAAGACTAAAGTTTCTGTTGCTACTGTGTATGTCATGTTATGGTTTTGAACCATTTCTCTTTTTCTCTCCACTAAAAGACCTGTGGTTATGTGTATCTGCTTTGGTGGCCACCAGAGTACCTCTGACACATCCCATTTTCGTGTATGTGATAGTTTTGTAGACTTCCCACAGAGAATAAGGGGCATATATGGGTAAAAACTACTAATTTCAGTGTCCTGTGAAGTCTCATATCTGACATATGGGAAATCTCAAAAGAGTGGTCAAACGTCAGCAAGGGTGTACCCTGCAGTCTCATTGTAGTCTCAAAGTTCTGCATTTCTCACCTCATTCCATGTGTTTGCCTTCTTTACTTACTGTAAGAAAAGTATTTCAAACATTGCCAAAGTGATGGGCAGAGCTGAAATGGTGTGTATAAGAGGTTCCAGACCAGTGTAGAAGAGAGTGAATTTGCAAATGCAGTGTTTCTGATTCTGTGTTTGGGATTCTGAACAGCTCCTTCAGCTTCCTCTTTGCTGTCATCTCCTCTGGGAATGAAATCTTCAAATTTTGTCAGTTTCAGTACAGTGTGGCACACTTAAACACTTCCTGACAATTTGGAGTTGAGCAAATGCCAACCCCTTCTACTAACATCTATTTCTGGGTTAAGGTGGATTGACAGCCTTATTTAATGCTGTCATCATGTATTTGAAAATCAAAGATGTTTGTATTTCCCTTTTTATTAGTAGTAGATCAAAAACTACCAGCCCTAAAGTAGTCAAGAAGGCATTTCAGAGCATGTATAACAAGTGTCAAAATGGAGGCAGATGTCTCTAAAGAGTTAATGAAGAAAAGGAATGATGTGGGGAGGAGGCATTTGTATTACAAGTTTTGACAAGTATCTCATCTATTGGTTGATTAATGCTGTGCAATCTACTAAAAGATTGGCTATATCTCATATTTCTTTTACTTTGCACAGCACAAGGCAGACTCAGTTTGTCATGTTTAGCATTCGTGCCCCTTTTACTCACCCAGCACTCCCAATCATTGTATTAGGAATGTTAGATGCTACATCCCAAACCTCTCTTATTTTAGTCGTGTATTGTGGTCCATGAATCAGTCTATCCCTTTTTTTTTTTAGTGTGTGTGTGATGATTTAATTTCCTTTCCATGTCTTCCTGTCTTCCATAAGTTTAATGCTCACTGGGTGAAGAAGTATTTTACTTGTTTTCAGTAAGTTTCCTATTAGTGTTTCAACAAGCACTACCTAGTCTCTACTTGCAAGATTTTGTGAATAGCAGTTTTGTCTTCAGATTTTCCCCTGCCTTCATGATTCCTTAAGACCTCTTTAGCCACATACTGAAGACTCACAGCCTTTCACATGTCTTCTCATAAGGCAGATCTCAAGCTCCTTTGATTGTCTAGGTGCCCTTCTCTGCACCTTCTCTAGTTCCATCTCCTTCCTCAGATGCAGAAACCAGAAGTAGGTATAGCAGTCCCTATGTGGACATGGCCACAATTTCTTAAAATGGTACAGTGATGTCCTGCTATGAACACTTTTCTGCTGATGTCAATATTTTATTGGCTTTTTTAGGCTATTGCTGTACAATGATTACAGAGAACTTCAAGAGATAAATGTCAAGTCCTCCTAAATTACAACTGAGTTTTTATGAATGCAGCACTGTGTATGGAAGATTTAGGATAGTTTTTCCTTATTGCACATTTTCTGTTAATTCATCTGATACCTTTTTACCCACTTGCAAAGTTTGTCAAGAGTGTTTGGCATTCTGGGCCTATGACTTGGCTTTGGGCCACCTCGAAGAGTGGAACTGGCTTCAGGCTTTCAGGTTTCACAGTACAGCAGTTTCTTCAGATCATTGATAAGGAAGCTGAATGAAGCTGTAAGCAGCATAATTCCCTGGGGAACTTGACAGCTGACTCCTTTTGATCCTGAGAAATGTTCATTAAGCCTTGTGTTTTGATTCATATTAAGCTGTGAAATACTTTCCCCCCTCCATTCCTGTGGCAACTGTTTTATTTAATAATAGAAGTCTTTCTAAAAATCTCTTAGAAGGAGTCTGCTTGATTTCTTTTATCCACATGTCTATTTGATACATTCTGAGAACTCCAGAAGGCCAAGAAGCCAGTCTTTCCCTGCAGTAAGTCCATGCTGGCTGCACTGCTCCAATTGGAACACCAACTGGCCCTGTTACAGAGGTTTGATCTTGGCTGGGTTCCAGGTGCCCTCTAAGCTGCTCTGTCACCCCCCTTCCCAGTGGGACAGGGGAGAGAGTAAGATGGAAAACAACCAGTGGGTTCAGATAAGGCAGTTTATTAAAGTGAAAGGAAGAAACAAACAAAAGCTGGTGCATGCATAAGCAAAGGGAAAAGTTAATCTCTACTTCCCATCAGCAACCGATGTTCGGACACTTCCTGGGAAGCAGGGCCTCAGCACATGTAGTGGCTACACAGAAAACAAACATTGCGAATAACAAATACCCTCCCATTCTTCCTCCCTCCCTTAGCTTTTATACCTGAGCTGACATCACATGGCATGGAATACCATGGCATGGAATACCATGGAATACCCGTTGGTTAATTTGGGTCAGCTGGCCTGGCTGCGTGCCCTTCCAGGATCTTGCCCACTCCCAGCCCCTTGATGGGATTAAGGAGTGTTAGAGGGACTGTGCTGCTCAGCAGTAGCCAAAACACTGGTGTGTTATCAACACCCTTCCAGCTACCAATGCAGAGCACAGCACTGTGAGGGCTGCTAAGGGAAAAATTAACTCTACCTCAGTCAGACCCAATACACTTCTGTTCTGCTTTTCTCCTGCAGTTTTGTTGTTTGGGATGGGTGCACTGACATGGGGAGCTCACATGGATGGTCTTCAATGTCTCTGATGAGCTATCCATTGACACACCTCAGCTGCCCTGATGTGTTTATTCCAATACTTCCACCTTTGCTGTTTTCCATTGTTTTATTCATTCTCACACATTTTTGTGGTTGCCATTCAGGAGTAGTTATAGATATGGCCTGTGGGCCACTTTTCCCATTCATCCCACTCTAGTTCTACCTGCATAGCTCTGGCTTCTGCAAAGCCACTTCTCTTCCACTCAGTTTGGCTATGCAGTGAGTGAGGGGCCTCTGCAATGCTGCTTTCCACAGCCTCTGTCCCCTTTGGAGTCTGCAGAAAGTGTCAGTGCAGCAAGTGCACTTTTGGTTATTATGTGAGTCTGTCATGTGGAGGTGTTTTGGTGGCTGTGTTTTGTCTGGGGATTTGTTTCATAATTCTTCTTCCTCAAGACAGTGGATAGTTTATTCCACCAGTGCTGAGTGTACTTTTTTTTCCAGAAGAATTCACTGGGCTGTCACTGTTGTCCAGTTGCTCCGTGTAGGGGTGGTGGTGCAGTGACTGGTTTCACCCTTCTCTAGATACCAGGTGTGGCATGGGCATCAGGGAACCAGCACAAGCACTTGAACTGTCCTTGGTATTTCAGGTTCTACCTGAACTCCTCCACAGGCAGTAAGCATCAATTTCTCTTGGGAAATGAGATCAGATGTGCTGGGGCAGTGCACCCAAACTGTGTGATCAATATGGGAGCTGTTATCCCAGAGAGACAATTTCCCACACCTAGTTTACTGTTTACCAGTGCAGAGCTTGAGGGATTACATACCCTTCTTCACTTAATATAGCTGTAGTAGTCCACCAAGTACACCCTTCTTATCTTCCAAAAAGTGAAGGAGAAATATCAGTTTGCTCAGGAATAAAGAACCCTTGACAGTGTGACTTTGACAGGTGCTGCTAGGGAAGAGTGGGCCAAGTTGGGAAAAGCAGCACATGAAAACACTAAGACAGAAGGGCATCCCAAAATATGTCAGTTATAATTCTTTATTACTTTTGATTGACAGTGACTAAAAGAATCTCATAGCCCTGAGCAAGAAAACAGTAGAGTGAAGTTTTCCATATTTCAGAAGGCAGGCTATTGTAATTTTCTGAGGTGTGGGAGGAGGAAATCCAAATGTTTTTGCTTTCCGTATCCAACGCCAATTTCTCTTTTGAATTGAAATTACCTACAAGATTCTAAATATTTTTTAGCTCTGTAGATTAAAAAAGTGAGAACTACATTGAACATAGCTGTTTCTCACTGACGGCTGATTATATCAGAATTAAGCATCTGATACTCAGGCAGAAGCAGAATAAAAAAGCTATCAAAATAGGGCAGAAGAGAGAGAAAATGCAAGCCTAAAGTTAAAATTAAAAAAAGAGAAAGAAATTGTTCTGGATTCCTTTTCCAAAACATCTGAAATCAGGAAAATGAAAATTGCTGTAAATTCAGCTAGTGGTATGGTGAAGGAATATATCTCACATCTATCTAGGTGTTGTCTGGGGTTTGACTCTTTGCCATAGCCAGGTGACAGCTACACTTCTCAGCTGATCATTCTCAGGCAACTGTGAAAAAGGAAACAAGATCTACATTACTTCCCATCACTGTTGCATTCATTTTCCCATGCTGTACTGCTTCATGCAGTGCTATGCAAGGAATAATTGTGGACATCCTAGAACAGAACTGGATTTTTAATTTGGATTTTGTTTTGATGCAACTATGGAGAGCTACTGCCACCTGTCCTGTGCAAAAACACATCTCTCCATCTGGTTGCCAAACAGGAAATAAAATAAAACAACCCCCAAACACTGGTTTCAATTAGTTTGCTGTGAACTGGATTTAAAATTTCTTTATCTTGCTGGAAAAACCCTTGTATTTATTCAATGCAAAATATTACATGCTAATCTAAGAATTTTATTTTGCTGCCTTCGTGTCCAAGGAATTTACTTACTTCAGCATGATCTCAGATACAATGCAGAGAGGTAAAAATACAGAGCATTAAAAGCCTTGCTTACATAGTTGGTAAATGGCAGAGAAGGTTTTAAAGCTTCTCTCTGGAAAAAGCTCCAAAGAAGCACTAGTACCTATCCTTTTCTCTTATTTTACTTACATATTCTTATCCATGGAATTTCTAAAATTAATTCAAAAATGTTTGCTATACTAGCCCATCGAATTTGTTTGCTTTATAAATTATTTACTATTATGCCAGTTCTACATTAACAGTAATAAGTTACCCTTTATTGCGACTGCACCTGGCGGCTTTCTAAAAATATCTGATTTTAAGCCAGTTCTAGGTGTATACTTTGATGTCAAACATGTTATTACATTTCTTTCCCATTTCTCAATTAAGTAAATCTTTTTCCTAACAAAGAAATGATAGCATAATGCAGACAGTTTTATGCCTTCTAATTAAGTGGACCTCTCAAGAGTCTAATTTCCTGCAAAATTAAAAACTGCATTTGTGTGAATACAGTGAAAGAAGGTCAGCAGCAGGAACTGAAAACATTTTATTTCAGAGTTCTTAATAACATGGACATTTCTGCATTTCCCTGCAATGTAGTCTAAGACTCTCTAGTGGAGATGAGATTCAGCTGGGGTTCCCCTGTGTAAGGAACGATTCAGATGCTACATCTTTCAGCCAGAAGATGATTTCCACTGGCCTTAAATGAAACACTCAAAAAATTTACTCGACTAAACTATTTTACCATGGTTTACTCAACTAAAACCATTCTTCAAATTTCCAAATAACTCTGAAATAACCACAGCTTCATTTTTCAACAAGCGTTGCTTCTTCCCTTGAACCAGTTAAACCACATGTTGAAGTCATGGCATGAACTTTTAAAAAACCCCTCCTCTGGGTGACTCCAGCACAAACTGTTCTCTGTACCAGGATTATTTGCCTTGCTCCAGAGGAACCATGTTATTTGCACTTACTGATGAAAGCTGTAGTGCGGAGACTGAGGAGGCACAGACTCTGTTGGGTGCTAGCAAGCAGAGACACTTTATTACAGAAATTACTAACATTTACAGTTCTCTACCTTCCAGACAAATTCTTCCACTTAGACCCCCCTTGTCCTTATTCCCACAGCAACACTATCAAGTCTTTGTGGACATCCTCTTCCAACAACAGTGTCCTGGCTATCTGTCCTTTTGTGGAAGAGGCTCAGATCATGGCATTCTGTCCATCCCGTGTTTGTCTCTTGTTCTTGCCTTGGACTTTTATCTGTCCCACGGTTTCTGCTGAACCAGGGCTAGGAGATCTACACAGCTGTCAGCTCCCATTGTTGTCTGGCTACTGACACTGCAGGACTTGCAACTTATAGATGCAACTTTCAACTACACTGAACTCTAAAGTCTCAACACTCTCATCTTTTCCTGTCATACAAAGTAGTTTCGAAGGTCCTTAGTCTGTCACAAGGAATCCTGGGGCTCATGGTAAATGGGGCTATGGAGGAGGAGCTACATGGATCCCTGATATTGCAAGGGAACCATCAGTTGCTTTTAGTCTAAGCAAACTCTTGGTTTCTTTAAGTTCTCAAGTCAAACATTCATAAAACTTTTCAAACTTGCTCTTATCATAAAGTAAAAAAGCAACCAAGAGCAATATTTGTATCAGTAGCAGTATTTCATCAGAAGAGTGCCACTAGTAATGTGATGGACAGAGGCATGTACAAAGTGTCTTCTAGCAAGTGATGATTGCAGTTTGTTAAAATCCTTGTGGAATATTTTCAAATAATGACATTACCGCAGGCAAATTCAAATTGAGAACTTTTCTTGGAAACACAGGAAACTGAGCCGGTAAACTGATGGGTTTTAGTTGTGAAAGTCATGAAAATGCTCCAACTTCAAATTTTGAATTTAAATCAATGTAACCTTAACCTGCAGAAAGAGAAAACTGTAAAGAACAAGTACTGTGCCAACTTTGAAAGTAGGACAGGAACTAAATGTAGAATTCAGCATGATATGATGTTTCTTAAAGGTAAAATTGTGGTCATGCTGAGATGTGTGATTGACAGTGGAAAATATCTTTGGACTACTCAAAGATCAATTTTAATTGGAATTTAGGTCAGATGTAGGAAAGTAACTTTTAGTAACCAAAAATTTATGCCTGAAACTGACTCAAAATAACGATCAAAATCACAGGATTCTAAGGCCTAAGGTGACCTTAAAAAGTCTTATAATCCATTTTACTACTCTTAGGCAGGATTAACTATAGCTAACCCACTTCTCATATGTCTAACCTGGACCTTCAGTGTCAGGAAACGAAGTTTGCCATCACTAGCTACTTTCCAAACATTATTATTCTTAACTTTATAAAGCTATGACATTCCTTCCTTTCCTTACTTGAAACTGAAATGTACTTGTTATGTCCTTTCCAGATATGGAGAATAATTCTTCCCACATTTCTTTGCAGTTACTTTATTAAGAATTCAAGAATCTGCTTGTTTCTCTTTCCCTCAACAAATCCGAACAATTTCAATTTATTATCTTTGTTTTCTTATAAGAAATGCTTTCCAGACCATGCTGTCAGACTTCTTTCAATGCATTTATATTTTTATGGCAGTATTGTACTTTAAACCAAACCCAGTAGCTCAGGACACGTTTGTTTATATATGAATAAAACAGAAACTTTACTACCCATGTATTATTATTTTTGTAGTTGTTGTTGTTAAGAGATTGGTATTGGTTATATTTAGATATAGTGCTTGAGAAAATCACCCATTACTCTTATCACCTTGTTTTCCTAGATATGGCCTCTGCTGTACCTTGCTACAGCTCTCATCTGGTTTGTATTTGAAGCTGCTATTCTACGTTTGAGTCAGGCAACCTACAGAACTGGGAATGTGAGAGAGTCCCTCAGCTGGAGTGACACAGGCTTTGTAACTAATTCCTTGTTCTTGTAGGACTCTCAGCCAGGTTTTTCTGACCAACCCACAGTCCACAGCCCCTTCTGTTTCAAGAGCACTCTAAAAATCAAGACACAAGGTGAGTGAAACATGAATTGTTAGCCACAGGTCTCTAGAATGGTCTTTCAGAAGCTACAGAGTTGCTGAGCATAACATCTATTGAACGGTCCTCTAAAACCTCAAATCTATGACTACTAGTCATTGCTAGAGCAAAACTAAGAACAGTTTTTATTTTTCTCTTTTCCAGTCAGTGACAATATTTTCCTGATGAAACTGAGGTATTCAGGGGTGACTTCATGACTTATAAAGGGACAAGCTGTTTTAAAGCTTCTGAATTTGTGACCACCCCATCTATTGCTTACCTGCTCTGCTCCCAAGTGAGTCCTCACTATAGACCAGCTGGTAGAGGGGAGTCTTTTTGTATGAGTATGGGCAAATATGCTTTGAAACAAGGCAGATCTATCAAAGAGGTAAATTTTGGACAATAGAGAAAATTTAAGAGGCTCCAAGTATACCCTCAGGTAAAGAATTTAGATTCTAGAATAAGCACTACATCATTATTGTTCTTCTTCTTTTTTCTTTTTCTTTTTTTGTTAATTGGAAATTATCTTCAGAGATAATGATATTATATTTTTCAAGGATTTCTGGAGTCCTTAAAAGAATAACCTTGCTGTAATGCCTGTGAGAAGGGCACTTTATAAACCTGTGCAAAACAGCAAAACATTGTCCTTGCTCAAATCTCTTGTAACAACTTTAAGATGTATTGATGACTAAAAGAACTGTCAGCAGGTCAAACTCTCATCTGTGATTTGTGCCTGTCATGTTGGCCAAGACTTTCTCACTGTTGTTTCCTAATCTGTCCATATTGATCTGCTGGGTGGTTCTTATATGTAGATGCCAGTCTCTGTGGGATAGAAATTAAGTTTTTATACTATGTTTCTGCTTAGGAAGTCCCGTGAAGAAGATCAATAGGTACAACGGTAATATGAATTATAGAAATGCTGTTGCTGTTTTCTGTTGTTGTGCTATGTAGCCAGTGTCCTGACAAATTGATCCCATTAGAAATGCTTTCAGGATGAGAGATTCATTCCGTTACACGGCATATGATCTTCCACCGTTATCTTGTCTGCATCTACTGCTATTTGTTTCAATTAAACAAGGCAGTTTATTACCAAGACCCTGAGCAGCTCAGTTTAATGCTGAGTTTAGCCCTGTTTCAGCTGAAGGAGGGACCAGGAAATCTCAAGAGGACCTTTCCAAATTATGTAATGGTCTACGTTTGTCTTTTTGCTTTTAAAAGAATTTTTCATTTTTATTCCAATAAACTTTAGTTAGTGCTTTGCTGTAGTTTTGTTTTCTGGGCAAGATGCTGTGCTGGTGGTTGGATGGGTTGCTTCCCTGTTCTGTCTCTTTTCTGCTCAAAGGAGTGTCACAGTGGTTTAATCTTCTGGTTTCAAGGATATAAGGCTCCCTAGTGCCAGATCCTCAGCTTCTTTCATGGCTGACTCAGCCCTTCACTCTTTTTAGAAAAATAAACTGCATTTTGTGTGTATGAATTTTTCAGCTGTCACGTTAAAACTCCAGTGCCTTAACTGTTGGGACACTACACCCTTTTTTCACTCCATCCTACTGCATGGCTTTTTGTATACAGAAAGTTAAATCATAGATAAGTCTCAGCACTGGTCCAGCAATATATGCTTCTCAAAACATGTAGGAAAAAAAAAAAAACCCCTCTCCTGAAAGGACAAATTTAGTAGCATGCTTTAGTAAGTGGGATAAGTAAAAAAAGCTAGTATATTATTGATATTATTGGAAGCTTTAGAAGAAAGATAAGAAGCAACAGTGACTGACCTTAAAAGAATCAATTTTTTAACAATCATTTATCAGATAAAATGTCAGCAAAGATTAAAATAAAGAACTTTGATTCTTCTGCATAGGATTTTTTAGACTCATAAAGTCCAAGCTTATTCTGCCTGTCAGGAGTACAACTAATGAAGGGCTTTCTGAGGACTTTTGCTGTGATCCTTTGGTTTATAAACGAAGAGTGAAAAAGGAATATTCTGCTTTCTCCAATAGTGATCTTCAGATATTCCTACAATGCCTTGGCTCAAGCTGCTTTGCAGCTGCTGCACAAATTTGACTTGGCATGACTATTAATGATTTGACCTTCATTCCAAGTTTACTTTGTGCTCGCAAGAGCGGTGGGTAGTGATGAGGAATATGATTTCGTTCCTAGTGGCAATTAGGTTGCTTGGTAGACATAGTGCTACTTTCAAGGGGGAAGTCTTGTCTAACCATCAGTAAACTTTGCTCAGAACATTTACAGCATTTATGGACTGTCATTCTTGCTCCCCCTGTGATCCTCCTTTTGTTCCCAGCAAGAGCTTTAAGTGCTCCAAACAAACACTGGATCAAAAAATGTCCGTAGTTTGCACCAGTAAATAGCAAACCTAACATGCTCCTTGTGAAAACGAAGGATAGTTTTATGCAGATAAAATAACATTGTCTATACTGCAGGGTACAGAACAGTGGCATAGTCACCTCATGGCAGCATAATTATCCTTTAAAAGGATGTGCATATTCCACTGAATCCCTTAGGACTAGCTGCTGTGAAAGAAGAACTGAAAAACAAGAGAAAACAGAATAAACAGACTGGTGTTTTAAAATGGCTTGGCAATTTCTAATTCTCAAAACAGTAAAAAGATCTCTCAAAGTTAGAAAATGTTACCCTGTGTTTCTGCACACCAGCAGGAAAGACATAGGAAGAGGCAGGGTATCTCAGCTGAGTTAGTCTAAAAGATTCTATGGCTGGCGTTTTTGATTGTTTTGTATAATTTAATGTAAAAAAAAAAAATCTTCCTAGTGTCTGTTACATACAGCTGTTCAGCTTGCCCTGGTAGCAGCTGGACAAATGCAATCAATTGCTGTGAGGAACATTTATGTGTATTGGACTTTAGTCCAGCTGGACCCCCTCTTTCAATGTGTGGCATTCCTGCATGAAGATGTTTTGAAGTTTCAGCTCCTTCAAGGTGCAGAACTTAGTGGTTAAATATTTAATTCTTATCTTTGCTTTAAAATATGTGTATGCACACACATCTCTGTATGTATAGCCATATCCCTATCTATATTGATGTAACTATACCAGCATCTGTGTATATGTATATATATATAGATATATATGTATATATGTAGGTACATAGATACATTTGTATGTATTTGTACACTTACAGTGCAGACACACATATACAGATAAAGGCTTTAGAGGTTGATTTTTTTTGTCTGTTTTTATCCTATTGTAGAGATCTATCTTGTTTTGAAAATTCTTCTATAATATTGCTCTCCTTTGAAAATAACAATATGTGACCACATTTCAGAGTTTTCGGAAAATGGACTCTGAAATACAAAGTCAGGAGAGGAGGATGGAATTTTAATCTGCTCTGTGAGAACATAAGGGTGTTTCAGCTGAGAAAAATAATTTGATTTTCCTGTGCTGATGCCTGTCTTTCAAACAAGAGGGTTTTAATGATTTCTTTTTCTTTATAAAAGCTTGGTACTTGGTTAAAATTTACAGTTCCTCTGCTGTATCTAATATATACCTCAGTCTTTTGCTGGATCTGGAGCACTTTTTAAAGGTACTCAGGATAATTTCCTTTGACCTCCAATCTTCTGCCCTAGAGTTTCTTACTCAGACTTTCTGGAAGCTGGTTTCAAACCACTTCCTTATTTTGAAACTGTCTGTCATTATTCTTTAATTTCGAATATCCCTCTCCTGTCTTCAAATTAACCCCTTTAATTTGATCTCCCTATTATAGAGATTTGGTGTTTACATTTCTGCTTTGTGTGAGTGCCACAGTGGAAGAGACACAACTACTACAGTTTATATAACTGAAAATAATATTCTGTGGGCATTGGGGAACATCTAATGCAGATAGTGCAGTATATAACTGCAGATGAGCTAGTGTAACTATTTTTTTAG
Organism: Daphoenositta chrysoptera; assembly: GCA_013397915.1. Lineage (NCBI taxonomy): Eukaryota > Metazoa > Chordata > Aves > Passeriformes > Daphoenositta > Daphoenositta chrysoptera. Next base: position 53,678 of record VZRO01005747.1, read on the forward strand.
TGTAGAAGTAAAGGCTTAGTTCAGATGAATTTCATTTCCTTACCTTACATTTTTCGAGGAGAGGTTGCAAATCTGAGAACAAATGTGATACGTCAGGGAAAATGCCTGTTTCTTATATTAACAACTTTGGAATGATCTAACTTCTACTGTATGAGACACCAGGTTGTGATGGCTTCCAGTAGGTCCCGTGAGGCAGTGGTGAGTTCATTCCCAGTACAGTCCTGTCCTGGCTGGGGCCTCCACGGGAGCACGCTGCAGCTGATGCTGCAGTTGCTGGGATTGCAGTACAGGAGGCTGCCCATCTCCTTAGACAGGGACGAGTAGGGGTCCCTGGGTCATGCCTCTTTCCTTTCCTGTTTACATGCTCCCCCACTGCGCTCTGACACCGCCTGTGACTCTCCCGAGCCTGGTCCCCAGCTCCAGCCGTGCCAGCCCTGCAGGTGGTACTGCTCCTCCAAAAAGAGGCACATCTGCCAGCAGCTCCTCCTGAGCCACAGAGGCTTCCTTCCATCAGGCTCAAGGTTTTGCAGAGAACCTTTTGTTTAATGTCCCAGTGGAAGCGCACAGTGAGACAGAAAGTAGGGAAATGCTCTGAGGAGGGAGGTGCAGATGCTTGGACAAGGGAGGATATGGTGGAGGCCACATTGGGGCTGGGACTTGAAAGGTGCCAGATAATCTTGGCAGTGCCATCTTGGTAGATTTTTCTTTTCATCTTAACAAAAAATTATCTGCATTATTGATAAATAATTCCTAGTATCTTTTAGCTAATTTGTATGTTTGAGAGAGAACGTGGTCTCCCCCTAGCACCACAAAACCCCATGTCCTGAAACTAAAACATGCCTCCTTCCTCCCCCACTGGGAAAAAAAAAAAAAAAAAAGCCTATGGATTTGACCAACATATGTGAAAAGAGGGAAAGCAGACCACTCGACCTTCTGTGGTGTACTTTTCTGACAAGTACAGTTTTTGTGTTTGCTGTTTCCAAAACTTTTCCTGGTATTTTATTTCATGTTTGAATTGCAAGGCCAAATGAAATGTAGATGTCCTCTCAGGAGGTTGTCTAGATCAACTCTGTCCTTAAGTAAGTGTCTGTGTACCACACATCATGGCTGAGATCCAGAGCAACATATTCTAGACCTTGAAAGGTCTCCCTGTCCACCTCTGATACTTCCAGGTACCAAAAATTCCTTCAATTTTCCCTTAACATTTGCACTTTTACCTGCCTGTCAACAGTTTTCAGGCATGTTTTCTGCTGAAAGAGTGCAAAAGGGTAGTGAGAAAAAAAAAAATCTGAAGTAACAGCTGAAATCTATCATAAATATAGCTACAATGACATATCTGTATATCAACTATTGCTGCATGCAGACAATACATCTGCCTCAACACATTGGAAAACTGGTTCTGTGACTATGGTAGCCAAAGTTGTGCCTTATGAGCCTATCCTTAGTAATTGAACATATTTACAATGCTCATTTCAAATGCAAAACATTAGCAAGAGATTGATCATGAATGTTTCTCATACCAAGATATTACAATAAAATAATGTAACCTATGGGGAAAAAAAAAATACAACTTTTAAAGCCATTCTGCTGAAGAATTTCGTAAGATGAAAAAAAAAATTGTTCCCTTTTTTTGCCTTTTCGCTGTTAAACAAATTATAGTCATATCTGGTTTTTTCCCAGTGAAATGAAAGTTTGTGTTTTTAAACAAGTTAAGTATCGTAGCAACTTGATCTGAACGTGTTGTCTCTTGTTAATGATGTGGTGAATTACAGTATATGAGCTCTGTAGAGCTGCTTTAATGAACATCTATTTTTCTGTGGAATGGCAGAGAATTAAATTAATTGGGAAATTTTTGCTTGCTGCTATTAAATAAAATTTACTTTAATGAATAGAGGCTTAGTTGTCTGCAGTGAGTGAACAATATAAGTATTTTTCTATATTACATAATATTTTCTACTCTTAAAAAGAATAAAATTTTAAAAATGGAAAATACCAAGAAAATAGGACTCTTTTTCTCATAAACATAAGCTTCTAGGACTTTTAGGATGTAATTAGACTACACAGATCACTTGACCCCTGATATTTTTCAGTGACAGTTTTTCTTGGAATCAGAAGGTGAAAGATCTAATTTTAATGAGTTTGTATTTGTAAAAGTCTGCACACACACAAAAAATCTCCAACTGTCACAACAGCCAGTAATTGGCAGAGAAATGCTTTGATAAAAATAGGAAGACATCCCTGCTGGTTCAAGACAGGTGGACATCAACTTGAATCCAATTTACATCTTAAAATGCACAACAGAAAAGATTTGCATTACATTGCCTAGATGAAAGGGAACTCTTAGTCTGGGAGCCTCATTTACTTTCCCCTCTTCCTTTTCTTTTCTTGCCCAAACACTCAAACTCTCTGCAGAGAAGTTTTAATGAAGATAGCTTGTTCAGCTCCTGTTTGAGGCAGCTATTTACTTGACTAAGGCTCAAATCTGAACTCATGCTGGGCTAAAAAAGAAAGCCCAAACTGATAATTGGGCAAACCTGAAATTGGATAACCTGCTTTAACCTCTGCTTGAATCAAGTGAATCCATCTTCTATATAGAGTTATTTTTATTTGGTTGCCTGGTCAAGGTCCCTTGCAACTCTTAACTGGGATCTAGCAAGAGACATGCAGTGGAATGTACCTTCCCTGAAAGGTACAAGAAATGGTTCTTGATGGACACCTTTGGACTATCTGAGTGATCCTAGCTGCATGTTTGGGTGTTTGATCCATATTTAAATTGTTAATTCAGATACAAACTTTTACTCCATCCTAAAGTTTTCTGAGTAAGAGTCTGACACTGTATTAAGTGTGGTAAAAGTAGGGTTATTCTTTTCCAAAATGGGTGCTGAAGAAAGGCTGGTAGGGAGTAGGTGGGTACTCTGAATTTTTGTTCCCGTGCAGTTCTTCCCCATTTGTTTGCGTCAGGACTGATGGAAAATAAAAGCTTACTTACAGAAGTTTATAATATTTTGTGTGTATATCTTCAGGTTCAAATTCCAATCTTACAATCAACAGTGTGAAGTCTGTAACGACTACGCCAAATTAAATGTGCACCTCGCATTGACATTTCACTATTTGTTAAGTATTTGATTCTGAGTTGGTATTCCTTTTTTAAAAGAACCTTTCCATTACAGATAAGACTCTCTGTCTCTTTGAAAAGACAAAACAATAGATCACTAATGTAAATATGGTCCATTGTTTTTAAATGTAACTCTCCTTCTTCCAGGAAGCATGCAAATTTCTATTTTGTGGAGTTCCTTTAAAGTGTGTCTAATAATCTGTATTTTACTGCATGTTTTATCTGTTTCTGATTTTGGGAAACCTTTATCTAACTTCAGCATGCATGTGAAATTGAGAATTGACATGAATGGAGCTACTGAGTACTTTGGGGTGAAATATTCAGCCCCTGGGGTATCCGGGTGGCATTGGCTCTGTAGGACATGGGGGAAGCTTCTGGCGATTCTCACAGAAGCCACTTCTCATGGACCCTCCTAGATCAAAACTTTGCCATGCAAATCCTTTACACTGACCTTGTACTTGAGGAGTTCAGTTGCAATTCTCATATGTTCTTTCACTGTGTTTGCATAATTATTCATGTGAATGCAAGCATTGAAACATTGAAGACTAGGAAAAGATATATTATATTGTGTTGCTAATGCTTTATATTTTGTTTCACTATATGTGTATGTATGTAAGTGTTGGACTAACAGGCTGCCCCTTTCTGCATTGGCTAGAGGTGTAGAGCACTAAGAAAAGAAACAAATTGAAAGCATTTTCTGGTACCTTTGTTGTACCTCTGCATGGTAATATGTCTACGTCTGCAGCACTCCTTGCTCTGGAATATAATCTCTGTTTCTGTTGGGGTCTGAAGTGAAAAAAGGAGGGAAAAAAAGGCTTACTGCTGCCATTTCTGATGTTATAAGGTTACAGGCTACAACCTTGTGAGATTTTACACTAAATTTGATTTTTATTGTTTCGTAAAATGGGACCTGTTTTCTGACAGTCAATAAAACTGCAGGTGATACTGCTCTTATAATAGATGTGAATGGACTATTACTGTTTGCTATAGTAGTCTAACTGCAGGGCAAGCTTATAAGGGTTTTTTTTTAGAAAAAACACACAATCTTTTTTTAGCCACAGGACTATTTCTTTATTTTCATCAAGTTCTCTGGTAATATTGGTGTATACCCACCTGAGCAGGTCTGAAATAAGCAGAAAGTTCTCTGCTTCTGAAGTTCAAAAGAAACTGAAAATTGAAAATCAGTTTTGGTTGGCTAAAATGAAAGTGGTTTTAACACAGTATATAAATAGATAATCCCAAAATTTAAAATCATTTATCAAGGCAAATATTTTGTGACTATTATACAGTAGGAGCAATGTAGAAATCAACTTAATCTTTTGGTGCTTTCTTTTAAGTCACATTTTCTAGTTCTGAAAATCTCAAATACTGGTATGTGATATTTATATTTTGAATCACTGAAGCACCACTGAGGTTGGAAGGGAGTTTTGGGCATTTGGTCTAGCCAAATGTTCCTGCTAAAAGCAGGGTTAACTAGAGCTAATTGCTAAGGGCTGTGTCTGGTTGTATTTTGAATATCTCCAAGCATGGTGACTCCACAACTTCTCTGACCAACCTGGGTTCCAAAACAGTCATGGTGAAAAAGGTTTTTCTTACATTTAAATGGAATTTCTCTCTGAGCTGGTGTCTATTGGCATTTTTCCTGTCACTGAGCACCCCCAAGAAGTCTGACTTCCTCTTCTTCTCCTCTTCTATCATGAGTACATATATATATATATATATATATGTGTATGTATGTATGTATATGTTTGGATAAGAATGATGGAGACTTGTCATAGTCATCTTTGTGGCCCTTTACTGAGCACTCTCCAGTATGTCCATGCCTCTTCTGTACTGAGGAGCCTGATATTGGATCCAATATTTCCAATGTGGGCTCATCAGTGCCTTCCCTGATCTGCAGGAAAGGCTTTTCCTATGGACCCAATGTCATTTCTAGCCTTCTTTGCTGAGAGAAAGCACTGTTCATTCATGGTCAGCTCATGGTCAGGAAGGACCCAGTACTAGTTCTCTGCAAGGCTTCTTGGCAGCTGGTCAGCTCCCAGCTATCCTGTGCATGAGACTATTCCTACCCAAGTGCAGGATTTGCTGTTTGTTTAACTTAATGAATTTCCAGTCATCCCATTTTGCAACCTTGTTGAGGTCCCTCTGAATGGCAAGATGGCTCTGGTGTGTCAGCCACTGCTCTCAGTTTTATATCATCTGTGCTGTTCCATCATCCAAGTCATTAATGGAGCAGTTACACAGGATTGGCCCAGAGCAATCCTTGGAGCATGCAACTAATAAGTGGCCCCAGCTGGATTTTGTGTTTCTGATCCCAACCTATAGAGCTCAAAATCTCAGGCAGTTTTCAGTCTCTCTCTCATTGCCCACTATCTAATCTCTACTTCCTGTCAGACTTGCTAGTCCTAATGCAGTTCTTCATGGTTATTGGACTACACTCTGCCCCGTTGTTTAGATCATTAACTGAACAGGATTGGAGCCAGCACTGACCCCTGGGATACACTGCTGATCACTGCCCTCCAACTGGAGTTTGTGTTACGGGCCACCAACCCCCCTCTCTCCTGGGCCTGTCCATTCAGTTGGTTTTCCATCTGTCACTCTCTGTCTGTCCAGTGAATACCTCATCAGTTTCTCTCTGAAAATCTTACGGCAGACAGTGTCAAAAGCCTTCCTGAAGTCCAAGTACTCAGTATCTTCTGCTCTGTGCTCATTTGCTAAGACAGTCATTTCACTACAGAAGGTGATCAGTAGATTGGTCAAGCATCACTTTCCAATGATGGTAGCATAAAAACTGCTCTTGATGAGCTTCTTGTTCATCTGGCTTACAGTATTACTTTCTTCATCACCTCCAAGGCTCAGGGTTCTCTGGGTCTATTTTACTGTCCTTCTTGAAGATAGAAGTGACATTTTCTTTCTTCCTGTCCTCAGGCACCTTTCTTAGTCACAATGATTGTTCAAAGATCACCAAGTGGTCTTTCAATGACAACTTTTCCATGTCCTCTGTCAGGATTCTGTGATCTTCAAGCAAAATAAAACCAAAGTTTATCTTCTGAAGTCCTGGAAAATTTTATGGTACCTAATTCTATAGCATAGTGTGAGTTTAATGCATTAGTATACCAGTGACAAAATAATTCACTCTACTCTTTTAGTTTAAGGGAGTTAAAATACCAAATGGTCAGCATATTTATGATGCTCTGTATCAACACAAACCCTTTGCATGGTTTAAGGATAGGCAAGAGTAAAGAAAGCAGTCATTAATGTTTACTTAATGGTGTTGATATTTCAAGTATTTTAGTAATTTTAATTTATGTCTTCCTATATCTTGTTACATTTTTTGTAAAGTTCTTCTGATCATTAATAGTTGCCCTTTTTTTGTCTCCTTTTAGTTGTGTCCTTTTTTTTTTTTCTCAAGTATTGATGTATACTTATTTTTTGAAATGCAGGTTTATAAAATTGAATGGTTACTGGTAGAATGGGAATCATTAGAGAGGAGAAATGAAGAAAAGATAAGAAAAGATGAAAGACATGGAGTGTGTGAAAGAATCAGATTTTGGAGTTTGAGATCAGAAACCTCAGTAAAGCATGTAAATACCAGTAAATGTCAGCTGGCATTGACTTATATTTGTGAGTCTCAAATGATGAGCTCATCATCACAAAAGTTTAACACCTCTCTGGTGGCTTGGTCTTCACCTGCAGCCGTCTGAAGTTTTACCTCTCTTATCCTTCCTTTAATTTTTCTTTTTTTTTGGTAGACTTTTTTTCATCCTATTGGGATATTATGGTATCTTAACTCTGGGTCTTGAACTGCAACTACATCACTACTCTGCCTGCAAGCTACCCTGGTTTGTATCCCCCTGTAGCATATTTTGCACTCTCTGATAATTGTAGAGGAAAGGCAATTCTGTAGTCCCTCCACCCATGATGTCTCATTTCTTTATCAAACTCAGTAACTTCTAGTGGTGTTGATCTGGCAGTCACCTCTTGAAAATTCTCTTTATTCTTTTTCTTCTGCTATGTACTTGCCATGTTTTAATAGAACAGGCCCTCTGGCTGGGGAAAAGTTGCCAGTTAACCTTGTGAGACTGATCCACTGTTTTATTATTATTTCTTTCAGAAGCTTTTCAGTGTCTTTGATGTTACCCATGCATTTGCATTAAAAACTGTGAGTGATTTATTTTAATAAAATCCAATTATCCTCTTTAGTTTCTTGTGAAAAATTAAAGGTTATTGCCAGTTTAATTGTGAATATAAGCACATGGAAGGAAACACACCAGTTACTAATGGAAATGTGGCATTAGTAGTGCCAGCAGCAGCAATGAGGGTTAACGAATAACTAATGCTGTGCAGACTTAATTTCAGTAACTTTTGCAGAACTATTTGGGTCCAAGGGGGAAACAGCTGTTTTCAAGGAGCTTAGCTAGGATAACACCAGAATATCATGTTTCTCACAGAGTTCAGTATCCCCACATGGTTATTGAGCTGTGTACACATGTGAAAAGGAATGACATTTCCAGGACATGGCTTCTTCTGCTTTCTAGGTTGATTTTTTTGAGCCTGATCTCTAACAACTTTGTTTTTTCTGTAGTTTCACAAGGAAAAAAAAAAGGGAGCTTCACTCTCCTGAACTGTTAAATCATCATGGTCTCAGCTGTGTATTTTCAAAGCAAGCTTCCTCTCTTCCAGCAAATCCTTGATTTTCCTATACTGCTAACAGCAGGAGGCTATGCTTCCACAAATATCAGCTTTTCTTTATCTTAAATATAGGACTGGCTTCTTGGTCCTGCTGAAGTTTTCCTATTGGTACAAAGAGAAAAGAAGGGGTGAGTATCTCTCTAGTACCTTAAATTTGGGCTGGTGTGGACTTGAATTACATTATCAAATTAATTGCACCAGCCAATCACCTGTCCAGGTTGGTTGTGTTATCTATGAATTATAGCAAACTAGTTGGCTTTATTGCCAAGAAGAGGCTGGTTATAAGCAGCAGTGAGATTAGACCAGTTTTGTTTGGGACACTTTGAAAGCTAAGATCATTTAGTCATTGTCACATATCCCACCTGAGACCCATTTGTGTTCCCGTTTGAGCACAGCAGCTGTAAGCTGAGAAGCCCATCAGGCCTGAAGTACAAATATATGTGGAACATCAATCTGTTGTCTCAGTGGTATAGATGAACACCTTGCCCTCCCTTCACACCCCTGCTGTTGTTAAGTTTTTGTAAAAAAATCTTGCAGTGAACCTCAGCGTTTTCTCTCCTTTCTCCTGACACCAACACAAGCCCTGTTAACTAATTTGTGCAATAAGTCTCTATTCTTATTTCAAGATATCAGTAAAGCCTCAAAATGGAAAAAGATACTTAATGATTATCACTCAGGAAATATACTAATGATGGGTCCAGGAATGGCCTTCAGCATCACAGAAAATAAGAGGTGTAAAGAAAGAGATCTTAATTAAACATTTACAGGGAACCTTACCCACAAGACCTATTTTAACAATTTTGATTGACTGATTTCTAATCTGTTAAAATGATCAATTATTAAAGAAAAAGCGCCAAATACAGTGCAGTAGAAAGAATCAAACCCCAGAAAATACTGACTTTCATTTCATATCTGGGTAAGATGATACACTTCTTTATCAGATTCGTAATGGGATTGCTCCACATTGTTGTCTGTCCATCATGTTATTGTATATAGAATCGTAGCACGGTTAGGTTGGAAGGGACTTTTAAAGCTCATCTAGTCCAACCCCTGTGCAATAAGCAGTGACATCTTCAACTAGATCAGGATGATTAGAGTTCTGTCCAACCTGACCTCGAACCTGACCTCGAACCTGACCTTATCTGTCTCACTGCCTAGTTAAAAGCTGAGGTTACTGTTCAACATCTACCCTGTATTGCTTCAGCTAAATTAACTTTTCTACCTTACCAGTTTCTCTCTTCTTAATCATACTGTTGGTACTTCCTGTATTCATAAATTCTGATTGTCTTTACATCAATATCTCTACATAAATTTTTAAATGTTAAATATACATAATGATATGCAAAATGTTAAGTTTCCTTCCTTCTTCCATTCTAATTACAAAAACCTTTTACAGAGTTGACCCGAGATGGATAAAGTTTACTATCAGTTTAATGAAAGGATCCTGTAGAAAAGATTCCATGAAATATTAAACATTTCATAAAGTCTATTTAACAGTCTTTATTGAACACTGTCAAGAAGTTCATCAGTAATTTGACTAGTGGTACTTGTCAGTCCTGCATGTTTTGTATGTGATGAAAATAATTCAATGTGTGTCAGAAACAGTCAGCTTTGCTGTAATCTGTATTAATATTTTTCTCAAATAGCAGGCCTTTCTAGGGTCAGCAAGACTTCAAAATGGCATAAAATTGTAGTGAGGAAATACTGACAATAAATAAATTTTCAAAACAATAGATTGGTCTTTTGGCCTTTTCCTTCCTCCTTACCTAATCTTTGTTATGCAACTATTATTGCAAAATTGCATGCTTGCAAATCTTGCAGTCCTATTTTGTTAAACCACAACACAGAAAATCTGTAGAAATCCTGTAGGGGAGCAACTGAGTTTTGGATGCTGCTGTGAGCCTTGACATTCACACTAGTGTTTCCACAATCTGCTTGGGACTGACTGCTCTGTACCCAGGGGGATTTCCAACTTCTGCAGCCTTGGCTGAAATAGAATGTGTCAGTAGAGGTTTAAAACTAACTGTTAATAGAAAATAAAGCAGTTACTTATTGGTATGTGGGCTTAAGCAGAACTTTTCACAATATGCACAAGTTTATAGTATAGTTCTAAATACTGGCTATCATCCAGTTTTATATTTGTTGTGCTAAAGTATTTATCATTCATATTGTGGCCTATGGCAGTGATTGTTTTGAAGATACAGAACACAAACATACTTTGGAAATGTTTAGATAAAACTCTTTTAACTTCTATGTAAAAGAATAATTTAAACAGCAGAACTAAGGAGCAGGAGTTTGGACGTAAGCATAAGCATATAATAATGAATATAATTTATATGAGAGAAAACATTCATATTAATAAGAACAATAAAATGACAATGCACTGATATATTAAGGTTATGTTCTTGAAAAGTAGACAGCCAGTATCCTTGTAAGACCTTTTAAACTGTATTTTAAGGTACCCACAAAATCAGTATTTAACAGCATATCATCACCTGTGATACAATATGATGAATGATGTAAGCATAAAATCCCAATTGCTAGAAAGAAATGTCAGTATCTTATGTAAATTATCTAACCAATGCACATATTTTCAAATGAGAATCTGTATATCTTAGAAGCAAGCTCAGGTGTAATAACCCATTTATTACTGCTCAGATGGGGTGAGCATTTCAACTACTCCAGCTAACTTTTAACACTTCTTTAATCTTAGGAATACATACTTTTTATGGTGCCAAGATATAGTATTTCCTATAAGAAATTTAGAGAGTAATGTGAAAATCATTGTTTTGGTAAATTAATTGAATTATTTATGGCAAAGCAGTTAAAGAACAGGCAGTTAACATATCTTAGTGCCAGAGCAAGTAGATGAAAGGAGTCACTTTCATTGAATAAAATAGAGGTAAATATGCATTCTGCAGGAAAAGAGATTATATATATCTCAGATATCAGGCACACAACAATTTCAGTAGTTTAGAATAGGCATTGCTAACATTGTTGATTAGATTTCTCAGAAAATGTTAATTAGTCATTACGGGTAAACGTTGTTAGTGGAAAAATCCTTGGTAATTTGATCATTAAATTCAACAGTTTGTTGATGCAGAAATTTCATATATTCTTCAATTTTCCCATATTCTGGGCTACAAAGAGTTCAATTTTGCCTGTAATAATGCATGAGATGGAAACAAGGTTGAAGCTGGCATTTGTGCTTCAATATTTTGCTTATCAGGAAAAGGCACTCAGTTAACGCAATCTGAAAATGAGCCAAACACTTTTCAAAATTATTTGGAAAAGAGTTACTGTTTTTAAGAAGGAAAAAAATGTTTATAAGATTGAGAAATATCTATTTTCCCTCCACCTGCAGGTAAAATAAAATAAAAAAATATTCATATTTCCTTTAGTAAAGATGCAACCTTGTAATAAAAGTACTGTGCACTTTGGAGTTATGTTTTAGTAGTGCCTAAGTAGTGGTGCCAGCCTCAGACCACGTATAAGTTGGAGCAGATGGAAGTGAAAAGCAACGTCCCTTCCATCTGTTCTGCAGGAGGGACAGCGTGTTGCTGGGTTTCAGGTATACTCTCTTTCTTCATGGTGTCATCTCTTTTTGTTCAAGACGGGGCTGAGCTCTCAGAAAATTTTTTTGCATTGTAGGTCCTTTATGTTGTCTAGTGAAGGTGACCTATTTTCCAGGACTTTAGACTGCGTTTTCTTCTCTCACTTCATTGTGAATTCTTCTCACTGTACACCAGTAATGATTTCCGTCCTCTGTGAGAGGTTTAAAACTTCAGACTCAGTGCAAAGTGTGAGTGTTTTTATTTGCCTCATCACAGTTTTCCCTCACAGAGGCAAGTTGCTACAATGTCTGAGAAGACAAGGAATCCATGAAAAGTATCAGTGAAGTAAAAATAACATAATATAAAATGAATTATCAAAATTAGGGAATGGATGAATCACGGAGAAAACTTGTGATTAAAAAAATCGATGAATTAACATTTGGAAGAATTTGCTTATTGATATGAATGCTGTTTCATATATTGAAGCCAAAGAAGCACAAAGTACCACAGTGAATATTTGACTTACATCATCAGTCTGCTGAAAATAACAAATACACACTTCAGAACTGGTAGAATAGTGAGTCTTGAAGGAATGGCAAGAAATAACTAGTGGGATTATGCTCAATGAACACTAAAATTTTCTTCCTGTCATCAGCTGGTTGAAACTAGCTCAGCTGGGGGTGTCGTAGTCATTGCTTTGATTGCAGACGAAGAGCTGACATTTGACTTTAGTGGTTAAAATACAGTCAGTACAGCAGCACCATGCTCTGAAATTTCAGATGAAATGTATTATGGCAAATGCCATTAAATGTAGTTCTTAAAATGACTTTAAGCACCATTTCCTCTGTGCTATTATATGCTGCTATGAGTGTGACAGGCAGTGACCCACCTTTGCATGCATCTGTGATTGATTTCTTTGTAACCCTGTTCTGTACAACTATGCTCACTTGTGATTTTCTACTTCCTGAAGGATGTTCAGATGAATGTCTGAATATGAGTGTGAATGTTCGAATCGGCAGCAAATGAGATGTAATTTAAATAGCAGTGCTGGTATGGAACACTACACATAGAAAGAAGTCACAGTCGTAAGCAACTTGAACATCACATCTAAAATACCTAAGCAAGCTGTGAAGGAAAAAGGGTGTTAAATTATTTTCTCACCAGGTTGCTTCTGAAGATGCTGAAACGAGCTGCTCTTCTAACAGGAAGAAAGAATATTTATTTTCTGGAAAAAGAGAGTGCATAGTGAAAGCATTTAATCACTGTGTTGACTTGAAATTGATTTGAAGATAAAATGACATTTGAATGAATCAAACCACTACCTGATCCAACATCCAAACCAAGACACTTCCCTTAACTGGAGTGATGAAAGCATTTTTTACCCATTATCATGAGAAAAAGCTTATCAAAACAGTTGTCAGAGCTAAGAGGTCTGTCTTATGAATGTGTACTCAGGCTGTGATCCAGTAGAGAAGTATGCTGCAATGTGCCAAAAGTACAAGGGCTTTACTATCAGCAATAGCATTTCTGCAACTTCTGATTGACACATCATTAAAATCTAACAGCAAATTGTCCTGTAAGTTATGTGTAAACAATTTTGTGTCAAATGATCTAATCTATTAAATTTTTTATTTTCTCTTACCTTACACATTTTTAGTAATTTCTAAGAATATAGTGTAGCACCCATCTGGATCTCCTATGTGGAAACCCACTGGATTAAATTATACTTATGAGGACCTTGGAAGTCATGTTGAGTTCAGAATTTGTACAACAATGTTCCAGGAAAATGTAATTTTCACAGCTGTGGAAAAAGGAAGCAGAAAGCAAATGGTATTATTTGCTGTGTTTCTGTTTGGAAAGCCCCAGATGAGCTCTGGGAATTTATCCAGTGCATCTATACTGACAACAAGTACCAACTGCAATAGACCAGAAATATAACTGTTTTACACAATTAGCCTGCTAAGAAACAGTAGGAAAAAGAGCATTTTAAGAGAAAATAACAAGCTGCCTTGAGATGAGTGATTTTGAATTGACCATAATACATTTTTTCTCTCGTACCATAATTCTCTTTTATCTGTTGTCTGTTTTTTTTTTTTTTTTAAATTTTTCTAGCAGACAAACAATCCCTTTGAACAAAACTTCCTGAAGCATCATTCCAGGTATGAAGGGATGGAGAAGAAAGCCCTTGAGCTTTGACTGCATGGTAACATATGCAACAAACTCCATGCAGGAGTGAAAACCTGCTGGGATCGTCATTGGAATTCAGGTATAACTAACTAGCAAGGCATTATCTGTTATATTTATTTTACATTATGTCTTCTGTTTGCATATGCTGAGGATGTCTAAAGACATCGTACTCTTGACACGCCCATGACAAAGTGATAACAAATTTGGCTTACTGATGGGAAGCCACCCAAACCTGAAGGTGTACCATCTGTCCCTTCCCATCTGCACACTGGGAATCCTCAGGCCACGTTTGTTTTGTTACTTTTAAACTCTTTTAAAGTTTAGACAATTCATTATCTTGGCTAGATTTCTGTTAGATTTTTGGAAAAATGAGAAAAAACGGAAGTGGCAGATGACACATTTGACTTCTGACAGCTTCAGCATAATGACAGAGGTTTCTCTGAAAATCTGACTATTCCAACTATGCTCTCAATGCTCAACACTATTTAAAAATAATTTTCTCTTCTTTCTAGGGTATCCTGGACCATTCTATTCATGTTTCTATGTTTAGAGAGTCTTTATTTTACTACTGCCAGAAATATTTGGTTTTGCTAACAATCTAACACAGAACATAAACTTGTATACTTCAGCCCACAGAAATGACACTTACATTAAACAACATACTTATTGTACAGACTTTTAATAAATGGACAACAAAAAACTCACCACCAGACCTCTAAATTTTTATGTATCTTAACTATTTTATGTGATGGATGAAATATGGCCTATGTCCTTGGAAAAGACAATATTCAGAAAAGGAACAGGATTCCACCTTGTGCACTAGACCTCTGGCAATGCAATATATGTCTGTGCTACTGTGCTGATACAGAATATAATCAGATATAGTCAGATCTGATATTAATTTCTCTTCAAGTATGCTGATTTTTTTGGATATCCCACCTGCCTTGAAATATTGCTGGGTGTGCCGGGTCGGCCAAATTAGAGGAGAAATATCCTCTGAGGGAAGGCAGATTACCACCACCCCTCCCCCAAACCTAGGTTCGGGAAAGAAAAAAATTTCCTCGAAGGGAAGTGAAAGAGAGAAACACTATTTATTAAACAAACACACAGAAAGGGTAACAAAACTAAATAACAAAACAAAACAAAACAAAACAAATCGAAATAAATCTCTCACTGTGGAGAGAAACCTGGAAAAATTCAGAGTCCTCTTTGGCCTCTTCCCTCCTCAGAGCTGGGTCGATGGGGGCCCCTTCCAGGAGGCCTTGGAAAAGGAGTTCTCCCCTGGTGTGGTCCGGTGTTGTAGAACAGTCCCAAAAAGAAGAAGGAGGAAGAAATCCAAAAAAAGGTCTCAGGAAAACTCTCTCTCTCTGGAGAAAGGGAGCTGAGAGCTGTCTGAAGAGCAAAGTCGCTGCCCTCCACACTCCGCTGCCGAGCCCAGAGAGAGCTGCGTGTGTCCTTGAGAGATTGTTTTGAAAAGTTTGCTTTCCTCTTGCACCCAGTCTTAAAGGCACAGGATTCATCTTCTGGGCATAGAGTGGTGATAGGGGATACACATCATAAAGTCATCCCAAGACACTGGGTTATTAAACTCTTCTTCCAGATGACTTTTCAGATCTGAGGTTGAGTTTCTGTTTAGACCTGAGAACTAGCCTGTACAAAGTAGCCAGCTCTGCAGGAGTAAAGCCACTAGAGGGAATAAAAAATTATTTAGTCAGAGCAAGATTTTAAAGTACATATTATATTGCAAATAAATGCACTTAAAGATGTATAACAAAGCATGAAACATTCCTGTTTCTTTGTTTACCTTTGTCCCCGAAAAGTAATTGCCTGTCAGATTTTGAACTTGTTTGGTGTCAGATTGAAAAAAAAATCCAAAATGTTCTTTGACTCTGTTTTGCTGTAACATAAAGCAGAAATAAACAAAAATAATTACCTTATCACTGTGAGAAGTTTAAATACAAATTGGGCCCAAGCCAGAGTGTACAAGAACTCATTTGGTTTCACTGACTTGCAGCACGGGATGTGAGTTTTCATAGGGGAGTGAAGGCAAGAAGCAGGGACTGCAACTCCATAAATTGTCTTATCAAGAATCTTTTGAGATCTTTCACACTGTCTCAGAGTTCAGTCACTTATGAATATTTTCAGTAAGAAAGCTGCAGTTAATATGAACATCCTCTTATCTGGCAGTCCATTGACTAGCAATGAGAAGCAGATTGAAATATCCTTCTAGAGTGGTCTTCTTTCTTTGCTAGAGAATCCATCACTATTCTGAATACCAGTTCTGAAAAAGTAAATGAAAAGGAAGGGTTTTTTTATGTGCTATGAACATACATGTAGAATACAGATTGTACAGACAGCATTTCTAGTGGTTGGAGGAATACAGAGATGCCTTTGATAGTTTTTCCTGCTCTCAACCAGATTCTCATGACCTATGGGTTTTGTATCCAACCTCTTGATGACTTCCTAGGTTGCTTTCAATTTCTTTCTGAGACTACTCAGTTCCTAAGCAAACTAAATCCATAGTTAGCCAGTCTGTATCGCTGAGGAAACCTGTCTGGAGAGATAAACAAGTATTTTCTATTTTCTCTGACATTTTCAAGACTTTACAAGAGAAGTGGACATTCATGCCTCATTATCAGCTGTGGCAGTCAACATTGGTGCCAATAAACTAAAGTTTTAGTAATTTTAGTTATAAGCTAAACAGTCTAAGAGATTGGAATCTTTGTCGTGCTGTGTTATGTTTAACATTTTTTGATTATTTGGTGAATAAACTCACCAAACGCAGTTGTAGAAGAAGTCTCCAGAGAAAACTGCAGCAAGGAATGTCCTCTTCACACATCTTCCTAGAGAAAGCAGTAGTATAAGGGAAAGTCATGCAATAAATATTACAAATACTTCCTCGTAATAAATGTAACAGGTCTGGACTTGTATTTGCACTCAGCTTAATTATGATCATTTTTTGAAGATGCCAGGAGAAGATGTATAAATGATCAAGAATAGTAAAATGTGTACCAAAATTATAAGTCATATTTAGAGAGCTAGACTTCTCATTTTTGCATTTAAATAAACCTAAAAATTTAAATAAACCTCTATTCTAGAAAGTGAAGTATATAAAGTGATTTCAGGTTGCTTCTTCAGTTTTCAGAATCATGATATACTGAGCTTCACAAGTTTGTTAATTCTTATAATGTATTACTTTTACCTTTAAAAATATATGTCATGCTAAAAAAAATAGGTTGCAAAATATTTGTAGAATCTGGTATGTATATTATAAAAAAAAAAAATGTATTATCCAGATTGGTTGTCTGGAAGCATTTTCTCCTACAGTTTAACAATTATATCTGGGATATTTCCTCTTTGTCCCGTAACAGTAAATACTAAGTTTCATAAACTTGTCCTTATTGTAAGCCTTCATATATACTATTGCTCTAAATTATTCAAAGATTGATACAACATAACACTATGTAAAATTTGTAGGTTTTTGAGGATACTGCACTGGTTTATATGTGTGATAAACCTTACAACAAAGTGAGGTATGATGGAGAAATTTACTTTTTCAAACAGGCATTTTATCTGTTCTATAAAACTTTAGTATTGAAAACAACTACGAATTGTGTCTAATTTTGGTGCTACTTGTATTCCACTCCACACAACCTCCAGGAAGATTGCATGGTACTCTGCACGAAGCAGCAGCGTTCAGATCAATGCCGTTTGGTAAGTTCTGGTCATCTCTGTGGGTGTAGCAATGGCCAAATCACACAGGTTTCTCCCGACTTACATACAGAAACTGCTTGTTTTAATGGAGAGGAGCCTGATGGGGGTGCCTGAATTCTGCTGGCACTGGTGGGTTTCACCACTGCCCTAAGATGACAAATACTGCCTGTGGCAAGTGAAAGCAGGGCTTTTCATGAGACCTTGCATAAGTGGGATGTCCTATGTAGCTCTATTTCCTTTCCCTCTCCCCAAATGATGGCACACTTACATTTCTGTACTGCTTTGTGCTAGTAGGTAAGGGCAAAGTGTGTGTAGTAAAAGCAGAGATAGCAGGAGAAACAGAGAGTGTGAACCAGCAAAACATGCAGAAAAGGGACTCAGTGGAGCTTTCTCAGGCAGTCTGTTCTGTTGTTTTAATTTTTTTTTTTTNTTTAAAATTCTGTGCACCCAGTGAAGGATGAATTAAGGTGGTATTTTTTGTTTGTTTCCTTGTTTGTTTCTTTTGGCAGAGAGATCTGACTCCCTTTGAAAACCCGAGTACATTTTCCATTTGTTTGCTGTTTTGCTCATGTCTGCATCAAGGCAGACAGACAGTGTGGTTATTGGAGCTGAATCCCTTCAGAGTTCATTGATGCCACCGAACAAGTTAGATCTAAATACAGCTGGACCAGAAATAAGCTGCTCTCACCAGAGTACAAGGAAGAGGATGGGTAGTGTTAGAATCTTGAAAACTGGAGTTGTCTTGTCGTTTTTTCTTGATTTTGCTTAAAGAAGTCCCTAGGAAAGGCTGATTTCAAGAGGTGTCTCCACAGATGAGGATGGGACGTGTCCTGAGGACACCCTCTGCTTCCCAGCCAGGGGATCTGCAGGTGCCCTGTAAGTAGACTCTTACCAGGATTTGATTTAAATGGGTGTATTAGTTTGAAATAAATATCTTTTTTTGTGTATTTGTGCATTTTGAAGCTGTGGGACTGTCTCATTAATTCAAGTAATTATCCAGAGCTGTGACTGAATCTGTTTTCTGTGTTGCACAGCAAATTAAGGCCAAACTAGAGCTTCTGAAGAGCCACATAGCCCAAGCAATTCCCTGAGCAGCTGCGTGGCTGCAGCTCCAGACAACATGCCCTTGCCTTGCCTATGCCTCCCTGAAGTAGTCTTGCCCTGTTGATTTAAATCAGAGAATGAAGATTTTTTCCTGATATCTTTCTACTATAATAGCATGTCCCATGTATTGTTTCTTAGTAAAAATCCTTCTCTTGTTATAAGAAACAAGAGCCCTGAAAATGTGTCTGTCATCCACTGTGGCTGTTAATCAGATTTACCAAGAGGAGCGATTATTAGGACATAACAAAGCAGTATCTCGGCAGGTTTTGGATAATCTGCCCGTTTGTGTTTTGTACTAATATGCCATCAAATAAACAACTAGGTTTAATGGATTTGGTGCTTCATTCTTTTATTGATGCTTCTTTAAGCTGGGAAGCAGCGAGGTTTGAGAATATCCGTCTCTCTCGGAGCATCGCTGTCAGCAGCGCTTTCCCGTCCCGCGGGCGGGTGCGGGCGGGCAGCGCCGCTCTCCTGCAGTTCCGGGCGATGGCCACAGGAGGGCGCTGCGCACCGGCGGGAGCTCCTGGCGGCCCCGTCCCGAAGCGCCGTGAGCGCGCGGCTCGCTCGGGAGCGATTCCAAATTATTTCTGACCGGGCACTGTTCGCCCTGACTACGTTATCTGTGGCAAGATATATTGCATTAGTATAGGAAAGAGTGAAAAAGCCCATCCACGGAGTAATAAGAAAAATACGTTATATCCAGCAGCTAAAGATATTAACAAATTAAAAATTACCAAGCAGCACGCTCTATTGCAAATATGTCTTAAGGGCATGCCATTTTTATTCACAGGATAGTCTAATACACAGCATAAACTCGCAGCTGTATGCTTCTGTAGTGCTGATGAGCATGTAAAAGCTGTGATTTTCTGCTTGCATGTTCCACTGCTTTCCCCAATCCCCCCCAAACCCAAACTTCCTAATTGGCTTTAAAAGTGAAATCTATTAGAAGTTCCTGTGGACCTCTAAAGTGTTTTTAGTCTTACCTGTAGAGGTGAGAATATGTTCTTTTTTACTCACAGAGATTTGCTTGCCTGTTGCCTAGAAAAATGTGAGTTCAGAGGGCTCAGCAGCAGGCAGATTGCCTAGGGAGTGTAAAAGCTCCACATTTACTAGCAGAGGTTCACAGACAGCACAGATCAGGAATGAAATATTACCAGGTAAAGTAATTCACAATTTATCAACTTTAGCCCACGGGCCACGCTTTGAAACCATCCTTACATGTTTTGTAGAATAAGTTCTCCAAATGTGTGCTGAGGACGAAGAGATACAATTCAGTGTAACTGAAGGGTGTGCCCACTGTCATCTTGCAGCTGCAAGCTTTCAGTTAAGCAGGCTGCCTTTCTGGGGACCTATGTAGCTTCAAATTAAGTAAATAATTTAAATAATTTAAAATAAGTACTTTATCGGACTGGTCGTTACAGTTCTCGAAATGTAGCTCTTCATAGGTATGGTTAACAAAGGGATATGGATAAATAAAGGATGTATCCTCCATCATTAGTAGGATGCGATAATAATTAATTGGCAGCCTGATAATTGAACAAAACAAAGCAAAAAAATCTTTCAGATGTATGAAATTTTAAATGTAGAACATTTCTAGAAATGAAGTCACTGTGAAATTAAATCACTAGGCAACCTTCATGTATTTATTCTTTAGTAAATGCAACTTTATTTTGCCCTTGAAAGCCATACAATGACATTCCTAGTATCCACAGATGTCTATTTATTACTAATAGCCAGAAAAAAAGAAATCCTGAATGGTGAAAAATACTTTAAAACTATTTATACATTATATTATTCTAATTTAGGGAGTTGTTCTTTGTCTTTTTATGGCATTTCTCCACTGTGACTCAAAACCCAGTTAGTTTATGTTTTCCTCCTTTATTAATTTTCTTCTCATCTTTCTTCTCAGTCGAGGATATTTAGGTCTATGGGTAAAGGTTCCATAAAAGACCTTGGGTTTTTTATGCTGGTTTGACTGTCTTATGAAGCACAGTCCATCTTAGCAGATTTCACAGAAACACAGAATGACAGAAGTGTCTGAGGTGGGAAGAGTGTTCTGGCCCAACCCCCCTGCTCAAGCTCTGTTGCCTGGAGCTGGTTGTGCAAGGCCACTTCCAGGTGGCTTTTGAACATCTCCAAGGTGGGAGTCTCCACCACCCCTCTGGGCAATGTGTGCCGGTGCTCTGTCACCCTCACAGTGAAAAAGGGTTCTCTGGTGTTCAAAGGGAGCCTCCAGTGCTTCAGTCCTGCCACGGGGCACCTCTGAGAAGAGCTTGTCTCCATCCTCTTTACACCCTCCTTTCAGGTATTTGTACACATCGATCAGATTCCCCCGAGCCTTCTCTTTTTCAGTCTGAACAGCTCCAGGTCTTTCAGCATTTCATCACAGGAGAGGTGATTTAGGGCATATGCTTCCAGCCAATGTCTCTGCAGCTACTGCTTCTTCATCCAGGCGATTGTGGCAAAAACTGAAAAAAGTGCTTTCAAAAAATAAGTAAAATCTGCATTAAAAAAAAAAAAAATCTTGGCTAAAAATATGAGCTTTGTTCTGTAGAATCTGGCTGAACAGGAAGAAAATCCATTTATTACTTTATTCTTGATCCCCTGCTAGGCCAAGGTAAATGTCATACAAGGTATTGACATTTCAATTTATATTAGACTATGAACTAGTTCAGAGAAATGGTAGAAAAAACCTACACTGAACTGTGTCAGAACACAGTCTGCAACTGAATCCTTTGTATACATATTTTACAATTATCTGCCAGCCTGTCAATTTTAGTATATAGTGAGGAAAGTCCAAAACAACAGCTCATGTGCAACAATAAACTAAGAACTTACACTAACCACTTTTGAGATTTGACATGCAATGGTGTCATGGGGATGAAAGTTGTATCTGCCGACATGTTAAATCTGTCAGAGATAAATCAGCAAATAGTATCACATTGTTGTGGGTGGAGAAGGAGCTTCAGACAAAGTTGATTAGAGAAGTCCTCCTATTGAGTTACGAGGTGCAGGAAGGATCCACTTCTTTCTAAGCTCCTTCTCAGAGGGGAGCCTGGGTGCAGCTGGCTCCAATCCTAGACCCAGACTTTGTCATTTTGTTATATAATATTTATATAATTTATATCAATATAATTGTCATGCCAATTATAGATGTGGGATCGAACCTTTGTACAACTTTGTCCTGCAGGATTAAGGATGGCAAACCAGATATATTTGTATAAAAATGAATTACTTACTATGATAAGTGATTAGTCAGAAAGATCATATTCAGAATTATTTGCTACATGGTACAGAATCTAAAACTACTAGTATAGCATAGTGCAGTATAGTGTACTATATTAAAGCAGCTAGATTAAAGCTAGCAAAAAAGAAGCAATTATTAAGGAGAGGTTGATGTTACTCACCCATACCAATGACCCTGGGCAAATCTCTTTTGCTCAGCCTGGAGTAGTGACCTTGAGGGGCATCCCCACCCCAGGGAGGAATGCACTACAAGGGGTATTTACACAAGGGGTATCTACACGCACTCCAAGGGGTATTTTAGAAGAACCTACTGTTTGAAGGTGGGACTGGACTTTAGAGTTTAAAGTGATTGACTGTCAGTCATCTATCTCAGGCCAGCTGTGCCAGCTCAGCATTTTTAGATAAGGATAATTTACCATGTCTGCCACATCTTCACCTTGATATCAGGGTGTTTAACTTTGGGGTGGATGAGTCAGACAGATTTAACATAATTCAGCACCAAAAGCAGCATGACACGCCCTCTCAGTTCACCACTAGTAGCTTTGCAAAACAGAGCAGTGCTTGAGTTGTTTTGCACATTCCAGGCAGAGCATCTTGCTACACACATGACTGTCACAAAAACTGGAACTCCAAATGTAATTGTAATTGCACGATATGTAATTGCACAATATGTGATTGCACTGTCTATCCACATGTGTAATGTCTACTGTAATTTAAAGGTACTGTGCTATTTTTGAGCTTCATTGTTGCTTGTATTGCATTTTCTGCACATACCTTTCTGCAGGACATAAAAGCCAAGGCTGGGAGGACTGTACAAAAACATACAGTTTCTCCAAACTTAATTGCTTTTCAGGATTGTCAGTGATAGTAAATTTTGTATTGATTCCAATAATTTTTTTCCCAGACAAGAGTTCATATACAATATAAAAAAAATATTATTTTTTAGTTAAACCTGTTAAAAAATCTGGTTAGAGGATAGAGAGGCACAAATTTCATGCGGCATTGAAATGCAGGTCCATTATTGTTAATGATTTTGGTGTGTTTAAACAGGTTTAAGTGAATGGGCATAGACTTAACACATTAATAAGCCAGAACCTTTGTGAAGATGCCTTTTTTTTCCCTCTATAGACAAGGACTAGAGACTTTTCTTTCACAATATATGAGTGCAGGTGCAGTCCACATCAACAGCTCAGCTCGTTTGGTCGGTGCAGTTGGCTGGTACAGTTGTTCCTCTCTCCTTGGGGATATATAACTATAAAGCACAATGTCAGCTTTTGTTTCAAACAAGAATCTCTAACCCTTTTCTTTGTGAGAAATAGTCTTTAACCAGTATAATGTTGTAAGCCTGGTTGCTAAGGTTGAGCCTCTTGCTCTAATGTGTCACTCTCTGAAGTTCAAGACTTAGTTGTGCTCCCTGGGACTCTTCAGAACCCTTTTTGGGACACTGTCAAACTCCCACAGCATCTATTGATGTTGGAAAGGAGCATCAATTAAATTCACAGTTAAAGGGAGTTTACAGTATCTGGCAATAAAGCCACAGAAGTCTGTTTACTATCAGATTATTTTTGTTTGATTTTAAGCTTTACTGCAATCTATTCATGACTTGATATCCTCTCTATATCTTATACTAGCAATTTTTATGTCTTTATTTCTTCCACTACAAACTGACTGTAAAATTCCATCTTGTATCCTGGACAGATACTGAACAATCCCTGTCATGGTAGCTCAAGTGAAGTAATTTTACTTTGTAGCTGGGACAGGCTAAGAAATCATGAGCCATACCTTTGGCTTTGATCTACTGACCTTTAAAATAGATAAAAATTTATTTCCAGTTCTGTGGGCAAAACAGATACAACTATTTGAGATTCATTGCAGGAAATTAAGCATTACAGTGGGTCATATCAAGGAAAATTCCTGGTTTGATCACATTCCTGTGTATGATGAAAGATAAAGGGACATTTAAAAAAAATCATACTGACACTTATTCCAGAAGGAGGACACAGACTTATGAATAGTCTTGAACAATTGTATAGGCAAAGATGATGAAAGTAAAAATTTCAGGGAGGTCAGACTGTATGTGACAAGTGTGATCTCTTTGTTATGAAACAGGAAAGCCACATTAACACACACTGAAAGCTTTACTGTCAGGTGCTTACTTGAAAAGACATACTCAATGGAATATAACAAATTTGGTAAAAATAGTCTGGGGCAAAACTTTGCTGTGGTGTAACTGCAATATGCATCTACAGAATTTGTGTCTGTGTTTCCACACATAACCCCAAAAGTCAATACAATTAATATAACAGACATCACTTAAATTGTTAGTTTATGAGTCATCATATCCATACTTGGATTGAGTCTTTTCTTTTACACAGCTATTGTTCTACTTATCTCCTTTTTTCCCCTTACATCCTTCCGATATCACCTTCTCTTGAAATGGTTTATTGTTTTCATTGGCCCCCTTGCTTTCCTTTCCTATTTTTGGTGTATTTTTAGCCTCTTTTAATGCTTTTTTTCCAAAATATATCACACAGTGCTTTTAGTTTAGCACAGGGAACTACTCAGAAGCCTGATGAAATGTTTGCTGATGCTTAGGATACAGCACACAAATACTACCAAAATCCATTTAGTTCTGCAAGACTGTACTTAGCAAATTCCCTCTTGTGAATTCTTCTTGAGACATTCAAATGTGTGAAGGCACAGTGGTCATTAGGGACAAGGGCCAGGCTAAGGTGACACAGAATAACACCATTTTTTTTGACAAATCAAAAAGAAATTGGTTAGCTCTGACTGTCCTTCATTCTCTTCTGTTTCTCTCTTTCAGGAGTCAAACTGAAATTTGAAGCTGGGAAATGGCATCTGCTATTTGGTTAACCACACAATGTTACCAGACAATCATCCTTTCTTAGAGCAAACAAAGCTAAGTAACAGAAACCATTTCTGTAATGAAGAAACGGCAAGCATAAAAGGGCATTGCAGAAAATGTGGATCTTGAAGGTTATTTATCCTTACTAGTTGGTCCTAGGAAGATGAAGCAATGCTAGATAGGTTTTAGTGGCACCAAAATTGCCATGCAATTTCTGAATTACAGAAATTAAGGTGATATCAACACAGTCCCCATGCACATATGGTCAGTGCAGACGTGATAAACAAGAAAACATTAGCAAGGCAACACTTCTGATGGCAGAAGATGGATGATGATATTGACAGACATTTAAATAGTTGTAAAATGTGCCTATCAAACAGAATTGTTCCAGCCCTGGGACCATTTTACCTGCAAAAGGGGGCAAGTAAATCACATGAGACAGATTCCATTGACTTTGAGGAAAAGGAAAGACAAGCCTTTTTTATTGCTATTGATGTTTGCTCTTATTGACTAAGTGTTTGCCATGGACTCAAGTACCACCAGACACATAAATACAAGGAGAACCTTGTGTGTGTCCTTTATCTGACTGGGGGAAACAATTTGCAATTTACATCCGAGGGATCTGCTGTTTTCCTCCAACACACAGAACAGTAAAAGAAGAGTGTGCTGAAAATTGGTTCAAATAATCCTCCTGTCCTACAAAGTCCTTGCTGAGTTCAAAGAGAATGTTTTCCTTTATAGTGTAGAAGAAAACATTTGACACTCTATCACTGTGATTTCACTGCCTGAGTTATCTCTGAACTTTGCTAAGTCACAGCCTGGCTTAGTTTGCTAATGCTATATTTTGTGAAGATGTTAGGGCATAGGGTCACCTTAAAAAAGACTGATGCAGGAATTCCCTTCCTCATAAATTTTTGTGGGAAAAAACAGTTCTAATAAATGTGTGCAACAGAAAAAGAAAATGAAAAAATTGTAACAGCCTGGATGATTAAGAGGAGGAATATTTCTGAATGATCAAGATACAAATGAAAATCCATTAAAGTAATATAACTCTCAGCTGTCACATCCCTCTATGGGAACCACAGAGGAGCTCATGTTTCCAGAAGGGATAACAGACTTCAGCTGTTACATCTAACAAGGTTACTAATTTAGCTCTGGAGGTAGAAATCTGTAATTTGTTAGTAGGGGTTTCCTGTCCAGACCTCTCAGGAGGGTCCTTAGAGTGACACCAACTGGGGATTGAGTAATATCAAACAGAGAATACAGGTTTTGGGCCAGGACAAGTTCTGGGAATAGAAAGTGTGTTCTTGAAATTAATAGCAATCTTAATGAATCATTATGTTACATAGGCCTCAACTTATTTTAAAAGAGCTTTACAAGAATAAAATCTTCCTATGCTATCTGTAGTAAAGCAGTTATTGTATATTGCATGCTATACTGCTATAATATGGGAATTCATACATAATTTACAGATAAAGATGAAATTTGGACTTCTTTGTGATTTATTCATCGTCAAAATTTAAGTACTTGGAAGAACTTAAAACTGAAAAGAGATTCTATTTTCCTCTGCTGATGAAATATTGTACATTTTATGGTGGGATATGGTAAATCATTACAAAGTATAACATAAGTCCAAATTTGTTAGCACTGTTAGGCAGACAATAAACATCTTTTGAGTACCTAAACATAAGTTTAACATAACCTCAACTACAACAGTGAAATAAACGTGAATAGATGGCTTGGCTTTTTAAAATTATTTTTGAATTTGCACTGTTGGTCACAGATTACTGTGAGAAAAAGAACATACAGGTTTAGGTGAGTTATCTGGGCTAAAGCAGTTTTCCCTTCACAGGGACAGCTGGCAAGCATCCTTTTGTGCTTAAAAAGGGAATGGGTAAATTTCAGAGGGAAAGTGATGTTGTTGCTACAAGGATTACAAAGACAAACTTTGAAATATGGATCTGTATCTACTCCTGCAAGGTGACACTCCATTGACTCCACTTGATACTTGCTTTACTGAGAATTGGTCCAATAGATTTTAATGCAGGCAGTGTTACAGAGAAAAAATTGCTTTCTGCACAGCTGACAATGTAATGTTGTTTTAAACAGATAGGATGAATTGAAACACTTTCTCTCCCGTCCTCCCTCCCTCTCTTTTACTTCATATGTTTGAATGACAATGGTCTTTTTTGCATTTAATCAGCTCATAGATGCAAGTGGCTTTTCTAAAGTCACTCCTATTTTTGTCAACCTGTTTGCTTGCATATTGCTGGTAGGAGAGCTTTCTAATCACAGCATTCCAATCTAAAGAAAACCTATAAGCAGCAGAAATAAGAGATGGTTCAAATCACCTTGTAGCTAGAGTTTGTTCCAAATAGAACCATCTTTGAGGCATTTGTCATTATAACTAGAAGAGTTTTAGGGCCCTAAAACCAAAGGTCAGAGACTGTATATACTTCTGTATGGCATGTAATCATCATTTACAATTGCACCAGAGAGTGAAATGGTAGTCAGATTTTGTTGGTTTTGTCTTAACCTCTTCTCATTTAATAAAGTCTCTGTACCAATACAAAGACTACAATGAAACTTTAAGATTTCTCTCTCAAGTGATGGGTCACTCTGCTCTTCTGGAAATGTCGCCCTGACTTTTGCCGTCTTTCAATGTTTTCATTTTTGTGATAGTTTCTCACACACCTTCTGTAAACATAGTCATGTTTTGTTAACTGTTCCTATTGTTTTCATTCTTTCTCCTGAGGCAGAGAAAGTTTGATGGACTTTTCAGTTGACCAGTGTTGTTGGAAGAGGTGGTAACCTCATCCTCCATCCATGGTCATTCCTAGAAACATATATATATATGAGAGAAATAAACAGCCGGACCCCTTTTCCTGGCTCTGGCTTTAACCTGGCTGAACTTGAGTTTGGCGTGCTTCTTTTTGTGTCCAAGTGCGACATGGAAAGGTTTGCACTGCTCCTCCTTGGGGCAGAAAAATAAAAAACTGAAATCATAAAAATCCCAAGTTGTTAGACTGAGTTTTTGTGAGCCGCCTGAATGTCAATGTTTCACATTTAGCACACAGTTCCCAAAGAAATATCTGTTAAATGTTCAATGGATAAAGTCAGAGAGGAGATACTGGTTGAGCAAATGAGTTGGATTAGCCTGGGGTTAGGGATATCAGTGCTGCCATTTTGTCAGCTGTTTCAGCTGATGATGTTTATGAAGGTAATTCTGGGCTTGACTCAGTATTTGCTGAAGGCAGTAGAGGCCCTTCTGTCTATTTTAGTGGTATTTCAAATAAATCCATAACTGAATAGGGGGCAAAGCCAGTTGGTGAGAAATAGCATCCCCTAGATGTCTTCATTGCTTATATATCTGTATGTGTGTATGTACATAGAAATGTTAAAAAAAAAAATTTAAAATCTGTCTTTATTGATCCCCAAGAGCATATGTTTTGTTCTTCTCACATTTTTTGGTATATAGGATTTACACTAAACCTAGCAGCAGCAAGACTTACTCACTGAAGCCAACATCATAGCCATGAGGATTTGTGGCTCTTTATACTTGACAATTCATAAGGGAGTTACTCAGATCACTCCATTCTCACATATGTTAATTAAAAGATTGAATATTTATGTAGAGGTTATACTTTCTGAGAGTTACTTTCTTGATAATATTACTGTCTTTCATAGAATCAAAAAATGGCCTTGGAAGGGACCTTAGAGATCACTGAGTTCCAATCCCCCCTGCTTTACATATGTACCACTTCCACAAGTGCAGGTTGCTCAGAACCCCACCCAGCCTGGCCTGGAACTCTTCTAGGGATGGGAAGTATACATCCTTTCTGGGAAACCTATCCCCATTCCCTCTGTGAGAGCAGTAAGGCACCTTTAGAAGACTTGTAACTCTAGAGTACCTGTTGCTTGGCAATTGAAAAGCTTGACATAAATATTCACATTTTAGACCTTAGCCAATACTTGAATTTTACAACCTCTTTTGTCACACCAGCAGAGCCACGGGCTGAAATTAACATAACCTTGAATACTTCAACTGGGCTTGTAGCAGAGGTTTACAAATGCCATTTCATCAAGCAGTGGCCAGAATCCCATCAAGGATTTTCTAAAAAATCCAAAAAGCTTAAATCTAACCCCCTTTCCATGTTAACTCAGAAGATACATAATAAGATGACCTAAAATCTTCCTTGAGAAGTGCATTGAAAAGAAAAAATTTGTCTTTTGGTAAGAATGGATACAACTCAAACAAATGTTCTATAGGAGAAAACAAAATAATTAGGAATTTTGCAGCAAAAGAGCCACAGTACATGACAGACCCCTGCTACTGAACTGCACAATGCTTTGCAACATAGACCATCCCCCTAATTGTGATGATTTATTTTTATTCAAGAGCAGTTAAAACTCATTTTTATGCTGCCTGCTTAGCACTGCCCTTGCCTGGAGACCACTACGGCTTAAACTTCAGATATGTTAAATAAGAAATTGTAAATAGTGGTATGAAATTCTGGAAGAACTAATTGGAATGTAAAAAAAGCATTACAATTTAAAAATGTAAAGTGTAAATAGAAGCTCAGTTAACCTCTGGAACAGAAAAGTGCAAGGGAGAATAGAATCTATGGGATCAATTTGTTGCCCCTTCATAAAATAATCATGAAACCCAGAAAATCACATCCATTTAAAAATATTTGGAAATATAGATATTCCCTGAATACCTCATTCTCCCTTTTTGTGATAGAAGATATTTTTTCCTGGGAAGCAAAAACCCTCCTCCCTCCTCTTCCCAAAGCTACCTCAGGGAATAACACAGAAAAACCTTCTGGTAAGTCCTACAAAGCCTCACAAGCTTTCTCTCTGCCTTGACTTTGCAAAGGGGTCAGCTAGTTTTGCCTTACACAGATATAAGCTCAATTAGTGCATGCAGATTTGTTGATGGTCTATCAAATTTCTCATCACTGCAACAGCTTCCCAATCAAAAAGATTACACAGAGGACATTGTATAAAAATGTAGCTATAATGTAGCCTGGAATTTCAGCTCATATGGAGTGAGAAGGGATGACTAGACTTTTATTCATGAGGGATGGTGCCAACACAGGTTGTGTAAAATGACAGATCTGCTTTTGGGTGTTGTGTGTAGCCATTATGTGTGAGGCATTTTAGGACTAATCAGACGGTACTTGATCTTCAGGCCCTCTCAGAACTACTAATGGAACTGGAGGGTAATGCTGTGCCATTTGTCAGAGTCATCCTGCACCAAAAGGAAAAGAGTTTTCCGTGTGGGAAGGTTCCCACTATTGCTGCTACTTCAGCCTTGGGGTGCAACAGAGTGCAGCTGAAGGAAACAGGCTGGTCCTTGGTGCTGTTCTGATTCTTTAGGTGCAGAAAAAACCCAGTCTCCTCTGCACTTTGCCACCTTATTAGTTTGTGGCTTGGATTTGAGGACAGATGAGTTGTGACACACGTGGAAAAGTTAACTTGAGATTGTGATACCATGAAATTTCCCATATAGTTTTCTACTGTTGTGATGAGATATACCTGTTAGGTATAAACTGTGATCTCTTACATAAAAAGAGTGATTCAAAATTATCCTGTGGATGTCAGAAATATAATAAAATACAATTATATTTTACCATAGATATTGAAAACTGTAGAAATGAGCAGTTCTTAGTTTTACATTGATTAACACAAAAATCCGCCTCAGTAATATTGAATTAGGAAACAATCCTGGGACAAAGGTATGAGAGACCAAAGTCTGCTTAAATATGACATTAAATTCATATAGTCATGTAGGAGGGAAAACAAAGATAGAAAATATCAAAAGAAGAACTTTTAACCTACACAAGAGGATCCAGAACCAGTGCTAAGAGGAAGGGCAATACACACACAAAAGTAATTATATTGCTAAGTAAGCACATGCTTGAGAGATTGAAAATGGTACTCAAAATAAAGAGAGAATAATTAAAAAACAAATAATAATGAACCATGGGAAAAACATAAATAATCTGATCAAAGTGAAGCTTAGAAAAGTTTTAACATCAGATAAGAAGAGGACTGTTGAGACTAGGCAATGTAACAGGGAAGCAAATGTGAAGACTGATGCTAAGGTTTCACAGGAGATTAGTAGTGCAGTTATTCATTTTTTAATTATGTGAGATACAAGAAATATGAGACAAAAAATATTTAATAAATGACCAGCATTATTTATTCATAGAGGACAGAGCCTATGGAAAAGGAGAAAATATTAATTAATTTTTCACTTCAGGATTCCCAGCAGAATATGCAGAACAGATGCTGAAGATAAACAAGTCTCTTACACTGGAATTGGATTTACCATAGACACTTATAGCCGTAGAAGAGGAGTAATATAAAAACCCATGTGGAAATCATACAAACTCAGTTTCCAGACCATAAACCTGTAATTCTACATTTTCCTGCAAAATATGTATTATTTTATCAGTATTTATTTTGTAACAGTTCCATGCACAAACTTCTGAACAGACACTTTGGTCTTTGTCCCAATAATTAATATCTCAGGCCTTAAGATGTCTTTCTGGGCCAGTGTTTCTGAATCGTTCTGGAATGAAGCTTGATTCTGCCGTATCTTTTCCACATCTCCTTCCACCAAGTGTCATTCCCTGATTTATTCTCCAATCTCAGGTTTTATTCTTTCCTCCTGGGATTGTGCTGCTTTCATCTTGCTTACCTTTGCCCAGAAGCAAAAGCACAGAGGGCTTAAATAAAACCCACAGGAAGCAAAAACCCAAAGGGGTTAAATAAAACCCACAAAAAATTTGCACCAGACACAGCTGTGTATCACAGCTCACCTGTAATCTACTCCAAAGCATCCTTTACCGACTTGTGTAGTGACTTGGCTAGACACTTTATTCAATAGGACGATATCATGGACTGATTTAAACTGAAAGAGAATAAAACTGTAAAGCACAACTCTAGGCCCATATATTTATCACTGTCTGGTCCAGAATTGAAAGTGAGAAAGAGATTGGAAAAAAATTTCAGTTTTTAAAGAAGTTTTTCAGAAGTTTTAGTAGCTTCGGAATATTAAAACAAAAAAATCCTCAATATTTGAATAATTATCTGGGTACAAGTTACCCATCTGAACACTGCAGTATCTGATGGAGTTGCCAGAAGCTTTGCATTGAGTCCCAAGTATCATACGTCAAATATAGAATAGTTTTCCTCTCTAGGAATCAACTTTTCATAACATCGGCACTTCGCAATATGGAAGTGTTTTGGATCTTGTTGCAGAGGATACAGACAAGAGACGTGTTAGATTTTTCACTTGCAGTCTGATTCCTGATGAATAGGAGGTACTTGCTTATGAACCACTGCTGAATTGTGTTTTGGAAATGATTCCCTTGAGAGCAACAATTTGAGAGCTGGTAAAAATTATGAGATGATAAATCAAAATAACTTCTGATACACAGATTGTCAAAGGATGAACTGAAGCTCAGACAAGCAGATATCAGTCACATTTCCAGAGTAGAAGAGAGATCCCACCTATTTAAAAATCATACCTTCTCTTCTTTCTTTGGGTTCGTTGACTTGGTGGTATTCCCCAAATATCAGTTGTGTCTAAAAATAGAGAGTTTGGGATGTTCATAGAGTCATTAATTTCACAGACATCACTAATTATTGATTATTCTCAGGCACAAGGGAAAAAGAATTTCTTCCCTGGAGAAGTTAGATGTTCCATAAATTCTGATTTCAAATGCATAAAATATCTTTTTTTGTGCTATTCTTAACTAATGGTACTCATTTTATGTGGAACAATAAACGAAGCATTCACAATAATTCGTTTGCTATCAAGACCACAAAATCACTGTATTACCTGGAGATTTTTCTGGAATAATGGGTATGAAAAACTCACAAATTTGCTGCCATAGCTCTATTACTCCATAATATACTTTGCAAGAGATAGGAAGAAAAGCTTTAAATAGCATGCACTATGTCATTTGAAAACTAAAACTTGACAGAGGAAGAAGTCCGTAAGACAGGGTTTTATATAAGTTTTAGAAACTTGTTGAAGTTCCTAATTTAACTGTAGTCTTTCTTCAGCAGTGAAATCAAGTTCAAAGAGGACCTTAGAAACCCAGCTCAATTTTGTTTTCAGCAAAACCTGGAGGAGGTCAAAGAAACATTTTTCTTTAGTCAGATCTTTAAGAACAAATCACAGTGTAATGGAAAGATGTTTAACAGGCAAGAAAATTCACTAGAACTTTACACATATCATAAGTATAATAAAAGGAATAAGATTTTAACAGGAACTTGTCATATTTTGCATCTCTGAGGGGACAACAACAGACAAAATTTTGAATGTGCCATCAGAGACTTTCAAAGTGATTTAGTATTTAAGTCTGTTCTATTGGAAGACTCATCCAGCTAGCTCTGTGTCTCTTTTCTACAGATCTGTGAGTCCTAGAATTTGACCAAACTTTTCAGAAGAAAGAAAGGTATACTTTTTCTCCTTTATTCTACAGTATTTTGATTTTGGTTATCTTTTTATCCTTTCCCTCTGAGTACTTTTCCTCATTAGTTGCAAGATAAGTAGACCTAGCAAGCATAAATATATTTTAAAATTGTCAAGCAGCCTCTTTGCTGCCTTTTAGTTTACTCTTCAGTACCACCTTTTTGATATATACTTACTACTAAACTATTGACTTAGGTGATTACATTGAAATTGTTGGTAAGATACTGTTTAGCTTATGTGTAAAGTGTGCTCATGTCTTAATGTTTCCCACATTTCTCTTCCAATTATCAGTTGCTCAATGAAATAGTGTTTTGGCTATTTGATCTTCAAATTTCCCTTCAGCCCCTGTAATTGTTCTATTGCTTGTCAGACAGAATAGTGTTTCTACTGTCTTCTTGTTTAGTAAAATATATGAACATGGACTTTCAAGTAAATTAGGAATGTTGAATGTATGAATGTTTTTACTGTTTTGAAAGAAAAAAGAGGGCACCATCTTTCTTTTTTTTTTCCTCATAACATCCTTTGTTATCAGTGGAGTTTAAGCAATTAAATTTATACTGTGGGAAATAGCAGTTCTTACGTATGTGTGGGCATAATTGTTTGAATTTATTCCTACAAAGTTCTCATCAGGAATTATCAGACCTGAATGGCACTACCAGAATGACAGTAGCAGAGGCAGTCCACTGTGAAGGATTCAACATCCATTTTTATAAGCTGACAGCTGAAAGAAGAGCCACCAGGTAGAAAGACATACAACAGACTTGAAATGGAGATGTGGTGTGCCAGATGATTATGAAAAGTCACCACTGTATAGGGATGAAAAATCTGGAATAGAGAAAAAAAAATATCATTCATGAAAACAAATATAAAATATCTTTCTATGGTAGTTTCTGGCTGAATAATAATTGCTAGTAAGTTCTGAAAAGATGGCCAGTGATGCCTCGAATTCCACTCATTGATTACTTGCCTGGGAGACATATCTCTTTTTTAGTTCTACTCAGTGATAGCTGACTTGCTGGGATGGATCCATTTTGATTTTTTAAATCGATCTCTTGTACAGCTGCAACTGTATACTGTAGCTTGCAATAACACTCTTTGTCTCAGGAAAATGGAGTTGAAGGTAGGTAGGGCTGGTACCCTGGAGGTAGGTCAGCCAGTCTTCTCAGAAAGATTGTGTGAAATATTAGTTTCTTCGGTCCTTGAGGCCTGCAAAGAATATTAACTGTCTAGCAAGGGAAGGTTCCTACATTTGTACAGATTATGAACCAAATATTTAATATGTGTACAGAAAATTCCTAAATGATAGTTAAAAGAATTTGATGTGACTTTGGGATTCACCACGTCAGACCTGAGAGGCACTTTCATATCAGGCAGAGGCTGCAGGAATTGCTATGTATAGCTCAAGGGACACCAGCTGTGCCCTACATAGAACTCATGTCACCAGGCAATTCAGGGATGCTGCAATGTGCTCACAAATGGTTTTATTTGTGGGGATAGTGATAATCTTGCCCTGGAAATGTGCAGTCATAGCCCAGAGAGCCTATCCTACCCTGGGCTGCATCCAAAGTAGTGTGGCCAGGAGTGCGAGGGAGGGGATTCTGCCCCCTTGCTCTGGTGAGACCCCACCTGGAGTGCTGCATCCAGCTCTGGGGTCCCCAGCTCAGAAAAGACATGGACCTGTTGGATCAAGTCCAGAAGAGGACAACCAAGAAGATTAGACTGCTGGAGCACCTTTCCTATGAGGACAAGATTAGAGAATTGGGATTGTTCAGTCTGGAGGAGAGAAAACTTTGGGGTGACCTAATTATGGCATCCCAGTGTCTAAAGGGGAAGGCCCTACAAGAGGGATGGAAAAGGACTGTTTAGAAGGGTATGTAGTGGCAGGACAAGAGGGAATATCTTTAAACTGAAAGGGGGTAGGTTTAGAGTAGATATGAGGACTATTCTTGGTGGTGAGGATGGCAAGGCACTGGAACAGGTTGCCCCGCGAAGATGTGGATGCCCCATCCCTGGAAGTGTTCAAGGCCAGGTTGGATGGGGCTCTGAGCAAGCTGGTCTAATGAAAGGTGTCCCTGTCCATGGCAGTGGGGTTGGAATTTAGATGATCCTTAAAGTCCCTTCCAATCCAAGCCATTCTATAATTCCATAATTGTTGAAGATGTCCAGAATTTATTCATGATTACACGAAGGTCAGGATTCCCTGTTTCAGCTGACATGGCACCTTTCATAGCCTGTCTTGCCTTGCCTTGAGTGAAGTGACAGCATCTCCAAATCCCATTTGCTATTGACTAAGTAGCAGAGGAGCCAGAGGACGTCTATCAGCTGTTCCTGGGACGTGAAGAAGAACGCAAATACCGCCTCTGTAGGTGCAGGCTTCATAAGTCCTCCTCTTGTTGACAGC
Source organism: Daphoenositta chrysoptera (assembly GCA_013397915.1). Lineage (NCBI taxonomy): Eukaryota > Metazoa > Chordata > Aves > Passeriformes > Daphoenositta > Daphoenositta chrysoptera. The sequence goes on from VZRO01005747.1 coordinate 89,051, forward strand.
ATGGAGATATGGATGCTATGCATGACAGCACATCAGAGCTTTTCTGATCTAAACTTGTACAAGCCTTGCCATCTGACCAGACAAAAATCCATCACTTGTTCAAGCAAGCAGAAAGTGCTCGGTGTTTAGCCACAAAAAGATAGCAAAAATACTTACACAGAAAGTGCACTCCATACCTTTGAGAGACTTCCAAAAGGGCACCCCACAACTTCTGATGGTAGACTTTTCTCATGATTTCCTGCAGACTGCCTGTTACCCAGGTTTGACTTTACCTGATTTCAAACCCTTCCTAGCAGTATATCCATTGTCAGCATTGTGCATGTACATCTGAGGGGAGGGAGCAAAGAGGGAAAGCACCCAAGGGGAAGGCCATCAGTTTGCAGAAGTCTAATATCCTCAGGATGATCACTAAGGGAAGCAGATAAATTAAAAACCTTTCCCAGCCAGCATTCTCCTGAGGGGCTGTCCGTGCCTGCCCCACTCCTGCTGCTCATCAGCCTTCGGTGTTGCAAGCAGCAGGCAGCCCCGGGACGCCTGTCTCTGTGGAGGCCTGCTGAAAGGGCTCATCCTTTCCAGCGCGGCAGTGTGCTGTTTATTTATGGTGCTGGGGCTGCAGCAGGCGTGGGGCCGCTGCAAAGGAACACACGGCTCTGTAAGATAATAAAACAGCCAGAAGGCTTTCTGCGTGTTTGTGTCACAAAAGGCTCTTCAGAGAGGAACAGTTTTAGTGTGTGAGGAATGAAGTGCTATTTCAGAATCTGGAGGCTGCGGGTTCTTTTAACAATGGAATGATTTGTCCATATTTTTCATGTAATAAAAAGAGCAGCACAATATGCTTCTTTGCTTGCCTAGAGACCATTTGAAATCTTAAATGCTTAAACCAGAGAGAGAGAGCATGGAGTTCATTGCCAGGTTGACATGAACGCAGAAATGCTTTTTCTTTCTTTGCTGGGGACTGAAAGGTATGATGGAAAAGACTTTCAAAAGAATTGTGGTCAGAAGGATGAACTGGGGAGTTGATAGTCAAGATCTAACTCTAGCTAGATGCAGTTTGAGATACCAGATTAGTATGGCATGGGTTTGCCTCCTACTTAACTACTTCAGCTGAAAGATCTTTATGATTTTAACCCTAAATTAAAGAAATTAGGTTTTAGTGCTGCTCTTTATTTTAAGCAAATTGCTTTTCTCCAGACCACATTAAATTGTCTGTTTCAGCAGCCAGCTGAGATTCCTAGTTTTGAAGAAAAAAGATGCAAATATTTTTTAGCATAGTATTGCAAAAACTTTTTATTAAGGTATTTTGGGTTGAATGCTTATTCCATTATTTTCTGTAAGTTGGACAGTTTTCTGTGTGAATGCTGGTCACTCAACCATTCTGCATGGACTCTCACATTTTCAGTTTCCAAATCAATTCACATGGCAGGTCAGAGAGGCTCTGGCACATTTTGGTAAATAGGGTGATTGGTGCTGCCCATCAACATCCTGGTTTTAAGGCTTGTTGTATGTTGTGAACAAAATATTTTAGTTTATGTTTACAGAGTTTGTTCTACAGCTTAGGCTAAAAAATAAGTTTATACCAAAGCTTTGCAAGAATGGAACAAAGGTACAAAAATAGATTTAAAAAACAGTATAAGTTATTACAGTTATACTCAAGTGTGAGGCTTTTCCTTGCATGGATTAACTCGGCCTGTAAGGCACAGTGTCGAGTCTCCTCACCCTGGATCACTGACTGCAAACCTTAGAGAAAAGTACATCTTTTCACCTCCAGCTGTCCAGAATCACACAGTACAGATGCTTCAGAATTTCTATCCTCCCAAGACGGATTAACCTCTTCTTTCTTTCCATTTTAGATTTATGTGACTCCAATTTGTTATGATTTGATGCTAGGGCACGACATCACATAGTTTGGTAAAATATATTAATTCCCTCTCCTCTTCTTTCAATGTTAATATTTCTGTTAGATACCTCAATGAGGTAATTGCTGACTTCAGACTAAACTCTACTGACTGTTGCCTCTGCCTGAGGTGCATAACTTTATGAGTTGTATGCGAGGAACAATATTCATGTCCTGTCTCATTACAAAATGTATACGTTTTCTCTTGATACATACCTCTCTAGTTTATTTGCATTTCTTAGTCATTATATATCTGAGATATTTGTTTCAATTATTTCAAAAGAATTTTTCTTTTTCCTAGAGATTATGAGTTTATTGCATTCATGATTATAATTTCAAAGAGGAAGTGCTGTTTGTGAAGTTAATAGCCATGTGTTTCATCAGTTTCTTTATTTTATGTATAAAACTGGGTGACTTAATTTTGAATAAGCTTCCCAATGCAGCTATCAAAGTAGCTAGAAGGGTATAAGTCACTTTTATTTTTCAAAAATAAACTGCTATTGTTAATAAATCTCCATACTATAAAACCATCAGGTAATGAGGAATAAGAAAAGACTAAGAGAAGAATTATATTTCTGTGTTTAACACATTATTATTATTATTATTATAAATCATGAATAGGAGGGAGAAAAGCAGTTCTTTTTTTAATGTAGCTCTGAGGAAGAGATACTGTATCGATAATGCAGGTGAATGGAGTCCAGTGCTATGTGGGTAATGGTTGTCCAACTCTCTGCAGCTTCCTTTTAACTGTGTTTATAACACCTCAGGCTGTGAAGATTTAGCTTTGAATAGTTTATTCACTTCAACACCTATTGAGCTTATGGAATACCTGAGGGAACCATGAGACAGAACTGGTCATATTATTTCCAGCAAATAATACTCGATATGAATTTTCTCTGTTTTGTGCATCAGTCCTGCTTTCCTTCGTGGAAAAGTTCTTTAAATGAAAACACAGTGTGCAGTTGAGACATCCTCGTTCTCTTCTGTTTCTGTATTATGGCATACGGGTTTTATATCTAAAAAAATATCTGTGAAATGGAGAAGTGACTCATTTGACTAAAAGCATGAAAGCATTTGAGAGGCAGTAGATAAAAACTTAGGAAAGGACAAGGAGGAAGTAATCATCTGCATCACAGGTCTAATGGAGTGGCACGATCCTCCCTATCCATTTGCATAATTGAAATATTTTCTCCATGATTGTGACTTTTTCACTCTAACCACTGGTAGCTGAGTAACAGCAAAAATACCTGAAATGACCCAATATCCAATCTCTGTGATTTGGCTGCGAGTGCCTGGCAGACTGCCTGGCAATGGTAAAGGTGGGCTCCATAGGAAAAGGAATTGCAGTTTTAAGCTGAAACACAACAGTATTCTAATGTTGTGTCCCATTTCCTTCACCTCAGACACATGAAATACTGATTATTTTGTTTACTAATTGTTGCAGTCTTTGAGACCAATTCCCAAAGACAGAAAGAGCTGGTCAATTAGGTGCCAGGCCAAGAGACGTTAAGGAGGCAACTGCAAAATTGTGACTATATCAGACTTCTAGGGAAAGTTGTTTATATTCTAGGGTAAGCAGAGACACGATAAAATTTTTTTCCACACAAGTGTTAACTAGACTGAAATTTCTCTGATCTCAGTTTCTCTGAGCAACAAAACCCTTTGCTAACTCTCTTTACTGTGAGAAAAAGAACTCTTTACCACTGTTTGACCTGATCTGTGGGATACTTGAAACCAGGATTTTAAAGATAAGTTTAAAAATTCTTGTAACTGATCCTTTAATTTTTTTTTAAATTATGTAAAGTCCTCTTATAATTTCCATCTTTGATTTATTGAAACAATATATAAAGCAAATATAGGAATAAGGGGTTTATACAGAATTTCTGTCCTTCAATTTTACCAGATTTAATCCAGCAAGACAAAACTATTTATAGCACAGACTAACTTCATATATTGCACTGCTGCAGAAATCAATAGTCCGTGGCTAAAAGAGAAGCCCTGTTAGTTCATTAACAGGTCTAGGTTACATCTTAGTGTGGTCAGTCTACACTAGTACTCTCTGGAAGTGAGTCAGAAAGAATAATCTCTGTAGGACACCAGACTGCAGTTGACAGAGAAAGAAATGTTTTGGTATTGGGATAAACACCTCAATTGCATATCTAACAGAGCGTGTGACTAAAAGATGTAGGAGCTGAAGAAGTCAAAGGAAACCTTCTCCACTCTTTATGACTTCTCTTATCAGGTACAGTTTGCCTTCGATGGAGCAGTAAGAACATTTCCTCCCATATCAATGTACTTTAACATGCACTGAAATCTAGAGGAGCCCTTTCATAGTTTTCTCTTCCTACACCTTTCCCAAATATGCAAATGAAAATTGTGTATGTAATATATTAATTTCCTTCTATTTTTCTGTGGGCATTTTTCTACAATAAGCATCTAATCGGAAGAGTGGCTGTTTTCCTGAAGTGACAGCTCTGGGTAATGATATGTTATGATTTAGATGATAATTCTAAGGTTGGCAGTGATCATGGGAAGTAATGCATACTTAGTATAATGATACTAGTTTTATTTTTTGGTCAACAGATGTAAAATTTATTGCTAAAAATCTATGAACAGGCAATGGGAATGTTTATTTTCTGTTTCTTTCACTCTAGAAGATTAAAGCTAAAATCAATTATTATTTTTAAACAGGAATGCCACTCAAAGAAAATGTGAGGAAATTATGTAATTCACATATGAACATATAATTCAATACAGACTTTGATTTTAAGTAGCTATAATTGGTACTGCAGGTACAGAGTACCTCAGGTGATACACATATTCTGAAGCAAAAGTCAAAACCCTGGTCAAAAAATTCTCGGCCAGAATTTTTTTCATTGCAGTGTTTCAGTATCACAATCACACACCTTTTCTAAATAGCACAGTGGTGAAAGTTTGTCATCTCACATCCTCCTAAGGGGCATATCAAAGTGGTGGCTGTGATGGGTGTGACATTGACAGCATGTAGCCATGTCCAGGCATATCTCTTCCAAGAAGTCTTGATAGTGTTATTTAGTCTGCTCTGCAGTCATGTAAAACTCAGACTGAGTATTTGGCCTACTGATTCTAGCCCAGGAAGGTGAAAAATATACATAGGCTTACATAACTACTGCACCACCGTTGCCAACTTTCTAAAACATAAATCTGCATTCTTTTTGGACATGAACAAGTCCAAATATAAAAATTCATTAGATACTGTATATATAAGTGGAAAATCAGAAGTCTGTGGGATTTTTCTGTCTTTAAATAAAGCTGTGAAACACTGTCTATTAACATGTGTTAAGTTATATATATTATGAATACTTTGTAGATTTTGCTCTTTTGATGATGAAATAGTGCTTCTGGTTGATTTGCTCTGTACAGGTTTATATGTTTTTATCACATATTGCTGCACTTAAATTATGAAAATTCTGACCTAGAACAAGAGAAGATCCCTTGTGTGAGATGCAATTGGAACTACCAGCTGCTGTCTCTAGACTCACTGCTTTGTCATGGATTTGAATAGCTTTTCTGTTGGAAAGTACTACTGCCTTCTCATTTTAAGTTGAGTTGTATTTTTCCACATTCACTTCATGACCAGCTCCACAACAGTAGTTTTGGCATTGTGTGTAATATGGTACAGATATGGAAATAAATTTTGGTTGGAGAAATTTTCAAACTGGCAAATTATTGCAAGAAAAACAACAAAAAAATTGAATATCAGATCCCAGACTACCACATCCATCTTCAATGGAGAAATGTGCAGATCTTTGAAGAATTTATCACCTGTAGCTGGATTACCTACAGGTCTTTCTCCTTTTCTTGCATTTCAGCCCAATCTTGTGTTGGAATAACAATGTATTGTATTTCTATAATTTTTGACAGTACAGTACCCTAATGCTTTAAATTCTATTTCTGTGCCACTGACTTTGGCGTGTTATACTGAGTGAACAAATGCTATTTTCAATATTCGTAGAACATTAAAAATATAGAATTAAGACAAAACAGCATAGTATTTTTTTAAAAAATAGGATAATTTCTTTGTTTACCCAGAGGAAGATATTTTTAAAGATACAGTTTTGTAATTGCTTGTCTAATTTTATTTGCTATACTGCAGAGAATAATTTGGCCAAACTAATTTTAGAGTTATCAGGATTATTTTTATTACGATCATATTTAACTCTAGGCATAATGAATAGCTAGGCCTTGCTTATCAGCAAATAAATTAGATTTATTCTATGACAATCCAAGAATGAATTTCAGAACAGCTTGATATTTCTTTTAAGGAAAAGAAACAAATACATATGAGTCTGTAGCAGTGGGTACAAAAGTTATTAGCAAGGAGAAAAAGTAAAAATAGACACTTCAGAGTTTGTGAAGATGTATAAATTCAGTCTTGAGCAGTATTTTAGTAGTCAAAATTCAATTCTTCAATAATTAAAACATTACTTGGCAGATAATTTCAGAAAATTATCTTTGCAAACTAAAAGCACAGTAATTTTATTTGTAATTTGCATGTCAAGTTTACAGAAAAGAATATTTCAGCATATTTAACCTGAAAAGAAAATGGCCTAGCAATAAGGAGCCTCAGCCTCAGAGCAATGTGCGTGCCTGTTTGCATATATTTAATTCCTCACAGTTATATTTCATTCACAAAAGAAAATATCTAGCATGATATATTTGATATGTAAAGGTTTCAGATGGGTTGGTATGCAAAAGTTTTCAAAAACCTTACTATGCCTTAATTTAGAATGAATTGCTCTACAAGTCCTCTCCTCAAGCACAGCCCTTTGAATTTCTCAGTAAACAAGGGCCCATGGGACAAAGGATGGGGCTAGAGGTGTAGCTTCCCAAAGCCCCTGCTTGTGGTTCCCTGACATGTGCTGTCCCAGTTCTATAAATTACAAACCTGGTCATTTCAGATTAGTCTCTAAGCAATGCCAGCTGTCTCACTTCCTAATATTTTCAAGATGCTTTGAAGATTTTTCACAATTTTATTTGTAACATTACTGTAGAAAGGCACACATAACTGACTATAGCAATAAAAATATTGCCTATTATTTACTAACAAACTGGATATGGTCTCCTTTGATTAAAAAAAAATAAATCTTTAGACTCAAAATCAAACAAAGTAAAGCTAAAGTGCCTTTGCTCATAAATTTCCAAGTTAAAAGCAAAAATGTTATATAGGGAAGTGTCTCTTCTGTGGATGTGGACTCCCTCTTACCTTTGGGTTGTGTTTTGCAGTTGCCTCTCCTAATAATGATCAGGAAATTGGTGTTGTAAGAAGGTGAAGATATAGGACAAAAATGAAACTTTTGGGGGATGTTTGTTTATTTCATATGGATATTCGTATCCTTCACACACATTTTCCAAAGCATTTTTCTAAATTATTTGCTCAAAATGAACATGGGAAATACAGTCACAAAGAGAACCACTGGATGGAGCTGTTTGTTGTGACTTTTATTTTGTATTTTACTTTGGAATATTAGATCCCCATAGGTGCAAACAAACTGCCCTCAGGGAAAAAGAAAAAAAAAAAAAAGAGAATGAGGTACAGGTGACAGAGGAAATATACAGAAAATTAATCAGAACCCTGGACCTAATTAGAAAACTATTGAAAGGAGAGAGCTTGACTGAAAGGGACAGTATACTAGGAAACTGTAAATAAAGCTGAGAAGTAAAATTTCCCTCAATTATTGCAGTAATATCCTATTCAGGTTTCTCACTGGCTGTTTAGTGCTTACGAGATTGTGTTTGCATGTTATTTTTCTTTTCTGTCTTTAAAAACAAGAAGACACTTGCAATTTAGTGAAACAGACACCTTTTATTTATAACAGAGAAATGAATGATAGGATTAATAATGAATGATACATTTTCAAAACAGCACTAAAACTCCACTTCACTAGGCTTGCCCATGTTTTCTTCAGATGCAAGTTTACCAACTGTAGTGTACGTTGTTTAAAAGAAAAAGGCAAAATCTGTGAAATGCAGCAACAAACTCTTAATCATATGCTCATTACTACTCTGGGTATTTTTGACTTTTGTATTTCTAAAGCTTGGAAGTGCTAGAATGATTTGTAAGTTCATGAAAGTGGTGGTGGTGTGTACAGGGGAGATCTAATTCCTTTATTCATTTGTTTCATCCTTCTCAGAGAAAAATGTGGGAAGATAATTGTTGTGAAAAATAAAGAAAAAACCCTAGTAGAACCTCTAGAAAAATTCAGTTTATTGGATCTCTCCTAAAGTTGTTCAAAAAACCTAAGAATTAAATGAGAAATTTAATAGAATTCTTGAAGTGGTAAGTTAATTCCCACCACAATAAATACTGCAGCTTTAAAAAAGGTGTGAAAGAGCAAGTATTGAAAAATAAAACTATCAGAAGAGTAGTTCAGAGAGGTGTTAATGGTAATTATAGATGAGAAAAACTAAACCCTAAAACCAGAGAGCTTTCAATTGAAAACATCTAATGCTTTTTTCAGGGGAAATAAAATTAAAATAAAAAGAACCTCATTAAGGGGTTAGCGTCAAGCTATAGAACCTCAAAAATATGATAGTCATTGTCCATATGATTATTGTACCTTTTGATAAAAGGGAGTCATAAAACACAGGATGAAAAAAATCAAAAAAATAAGCCTTTGAAGAGATCTATAAAATATTTATTGAAATTCCTTCTGTGTACTCAAGAAAGTACACAGGGCTAGTGACAGAGATTAAATGTTCAGCATCTACATTGAGATATGTTGGGGTTTTAATGTACTGAATATTGATTGTGTGATGAGTTCTAGAAGTTTGTTTCCCACAGTTTCTCACAAGGGAAGGGAGAAACTAAAACATCACAGAAGATTCATGTACATAAAGTAGGGTGTTAATGGCTTTGTTGAAAGGAGAATCTTCTCTTCAGTCTGTGCACATCACTAATAATGTCTAAAAGCCCACCAGAATTGCTTAACTTTTTGTTCACGAGGGTTGAGAAGTCTGAGACTCAGTTTATGGTTACTTTTAGGATAGGAGCTTTAAAATAAAATGCTGGGCTCTAAAGGAGGATCTTAAGACATGGACGTTTCTTTTATTTTAGGTCATCTTTTCAGCACTTGGGAAGTAAAAATTCTGTTTCAGTAAGAATATACAGTTGAAGAAAATGAATAACTGGCATGGCTTGCAAATAATAAAAGTGTAAGAAAATCATAGTTTATCTCAGGCCGATATTCCTGGTACTGTCGCAGAGCTTTTCCAACACAATTCCCTTTGCACCTATGATCCATTCAAATAAAAAATCTCACAAGATCCACTGGCATCTTGACATTTTCTCAAGCTTAAGAACTGAAATGATGTGAGAAAAAATGGCCAGCTCCTTCACTCTGAAGAAGTATTTTATATCTGGTAAATCCATTGGCAAAGAAATCTGTTCTGCAAGCTGTTGCTCTCAGAAGCTGCAAGTTGAATTTGGCCTACATGAGTGCTCAGGCCATCTGCAATTTTTTAGACACTGGATCTTGTCTCATCTTCCAGGAATCACTAGGACTCTGCAAAATTAGCTTTTGTGGTTGAGCAGACGTCTGGCCCCACAGTAGCTACTGTCACAGTGAGGGAATAAAGGATGCAGCTCTAGGAGGTAGATGGGGAGATTGATTGTAGTGGTCACGAATTGTTTCCATTGCTCCCCATCCACAAAGTCCTGTTGTTCCCTTGTGCCACAGCCAAGGTGATTCTGTAGGACAGGGACTTAGAAAGTGATGCTGCATACCTCTAGGCAGTTTAAAAGATGACAAATCTTATGGCCTTACACAGTTGGAGGGAGCAAACCTATGAACAAAAATGAGAATTAGAAAAGGTCTGTTGACTAATTCAATAAAGTAGGGAGCCTGCATAAATCATAAACAGGTTAGCTAGAGTTCCATTTATTCTTGGTTTTATTTTAAAAAATAGAATCCTTTTTTATTTACCTTCTTCCAGTATTTTTAAATTCAAGAATTTAAAATTTCCAGATGTGACCTGTGCCAATAATGACACTCAGTATACTGTGGCATACATATCAACAATCCTTCCTGTGCTGTCATGAGCAATGTTTCCACAAGTAGGAAAGTGATCTATTCACTCACACATCTGTTTCCAAACACCACTTTGAAAAATCATGGTTGAAAATCGATTTTCAACATTAAAATGAAGCTAAAAGGACTTTTTTGGAAGGAAAAGATTTTACAGGAAATGATTTTTGCTGTTTCTGACAATGAGGGACATCACTAGGCCAGCTGTTTGTTTTCTTTGGTCAAAATTAAACTAGAATATAAATACCAGTAAGGCTTGCTGATTTTTCTACAGAAAATGCATTAACCTATTTCAACTGAGATTCTGGTGAGCAATAGTCAAAAAAAAAAAAAAANGGAAATTTTCTTACAAATGCCACAGGGAAACAATATACATAGATTTTGTGGTTGAATATTTCTATATGCTGACCTAGAGTCTACACAGTCTGTAAGTATATGTCCGCAGGTCCTCTGCAAGGACGGAGGGGCACAACACACTTACTTGGAGATACCCTTGCAGTGTAGTCTACCAGCTGAGCTGTTCTGTAATCCATGTCAGCCATAATTTACTGGCTGATCAACTAAAAATACATGTTTGTCCAACTGGCTTATTTTGACTAAGTGGCTAATGAGCTATTCAGTAAACAGTTGAATTTTCAGACTCTCAAACCAAATTGAATACTGCAAAATAGCTTCAATCGCTTTCCCTGAGAGAGGCATACATTTGTGCCAGGAGCTGAATGCAGTTCTCAGTAAAACAATAAAGTGATGTAAAGTTATAGGACTTGCTAACTCCATCAGTCACACCTGCACTGAAATGACCTATTGCTCACCCATGCAGAGATCTAAATATCTTAGTAGATATTACTGTCACTCATTTTTGGATAAGTCCTCCTGGCAAGCAGAAAAAGGTCGTGCTTATAGATCATTCCTCTATTCCACAGGCAACAATTTACTTTTCTTTATAAGCAGGAAAATGGGAGAAATAAACAGTAACTGACTCATGTTGGCTGTTGAAGACTTGAAATATTGGTGCCTCCTTTACTTGAGCTGTTCAGCCTGCAAAAAAGGAGAAGACTTGGGTGTTCAATTCACTTCTCTATGTTCAACTGCTCTGTGATTCTCATTATAAAACAAAAAAGGAAGCTGGTGAAATAAAAAAAAAAAAATCCAGCAGCCAGGAATCACATTTTTAAATCAGCTTTCTGTAGACATACATAAAGCGGAGAGAGCCAGAAAAAGGGAAATTTTCTTCTGTCCCATTTCACAATACAACCTAGAAATCTAATGAGTCTAGACTTTTTCATCCCTTTTCTGGTGACTTTTATGCTATAGAGCATTGTTTAAAACATAAAACTTTGTATTGTTATTATTTATTTACAAATCAAGATATTTATTTTATCATTAGTCTGAAGAACATGAGACAGTATCCAGGCCAAAAATATTTTAAGTACTCAAAATGATATATATTCTTTCTTCGTTGACTGAGGATAATTTGAAATATCTATGTTCACACATAGTATAAAAACATACAGTATAAAGTTAAGAATCAGCTCACACTGGATGTGTGAAATTGGATTAAATCCCATTTTTTCCTGGATCTGTGTGACACAGCTTAGCCAATTTTGTAAACATTTCCTGAGTCATCAGCCTATATTTATCAAACCTATACCTACTACAGAATGATTCATATTCATTAGAGGTCTGGAAAGGAAACCCAAAGAGCTTTGTGACATGGCTTATTGTTGATGGTAAGGTCTTCAGTATAGCATTCATATTCAGACTCAAGAAAGCTGACAATGAAGGATTACAGAAATGTAATGCAACTAAGTGACTGGGTGGTAGTAGGGAATATAAAGGTCAACATATACAAAGGTAAAATAAGACAGGCAAGGGAAACCTCCCTCTGCCTCCACGTCTACCTTTATGCATGCAGTGGTGGTCTTGCATTTTTTCTCTGCAGAGAAATCCTGGTGCTTTGACATACAGTTTCACACAAGCTCTGGCTCAAGAATGGTTATAAAAGTAAAACAAGTTTGAGTGATTCAGAAAGCATTAGGTAACAAAGCAGAAAACCTGTCTGAGTATACTCAGCAGGGCCCCATCTTGAAATTGTATGCTATTTGTTCCCCTTTTGTTAAAAGACATATACTGGATCTTAAAAAGACACGAAAAAGAGCACCAAGGTTCACCCTGTACTCTTACAATCATTGTGAAATGAGATAATTCTTTCTTCCAATTCATCCTTTGGAAAAGAACATCTGAAATTTAAATTTCTGGGAAAAGTTTTGCTTTCTTTTTCCAGTAGCACTTCCTTACTTAGTCTTAGAGAAATCTTAGAGAAAGAACTTGATGTTCTTATTTCTTTCTCTTTTAAAGAAAGTAGAAGACTAGATGATTCATTTTTCTGGGACCTATCTAAAGTCCTTTGTATAAATTAGTTAAAAGCTAATATGATAATCCTGATGTTTTTGAAGTAAAAATTTAGTAGAAAAAAGTTAAACAGTATTAACTCAAATACTAGAGATTTCAAGAAGGGAGTAAGGAATGCAAAATCAATTTTAAAAATAATTTAGCAAATTTTGGCTGGTGTAAGCTAGGATGTCTATTTGTACTTCAGAAAAGATAGAGTCAAACACTAAGGATTCTGGAAATTTAAGCTGAAAACCTCCCTACCACCAAAGAAAAAAAAAAAAAAGAGGTTAAAATAGCAGTCAACTGTTACTTTTACACTTACAGAGATATATCCTTAGAGAATACAGCCCTGTTTTCAGCTTTGCTGTTACCATCATAAAAAAACTCCAAACCAACAAACAAACCCAAACCAAAAGACAGAAGTGAGAAATGCAGTCCTGGTATTTCTGCACTTCCTTGTGCAGTTGTATTAAAAATGTGTTAACCATTCTGTCCCATACTACCACACCTAAATTTCAGCTTTTTAAAGAGTATCAGACAAATATATGATCTCTACTTGGGAAACTGCGTGAGAGCAGAATCTTTTATTCCAAGTTCCACAGGTTAGAGACATTGTACATTTTAATTCTTACATATGAAAACCAAATATCTCTATAGGAATTTTAGTTTACTTAGCTGTTTAAAACATGACTATTCATGTTAATTTTTTTTTTTTTTGAAAACCTGGTGAAAAAACTTGACATTATTGTAAAATGAATAGAAAGATTCTGTTTTGGGTATAAATATATGTCTTTTGGTGGTGTGGAAACCTCTGGCTGCATATCTAAAGACATCATTTGCCCCACAGCATTTCAATGAAAGTAAAATAACCAATTATGTTATTCTGTAATGTACTTTGGTTGCTATAATTACATATAAGGAAGAATAAATAATGTCAAATAATTTTTTGTTCTCAAATATAATAGCTATACCAGAAATAACTATCAAACCAAAATGCACTGACTTGATGTTAAAGTACAATCATCAGGAGTTTTTAGGCAAAATTTTTGCAACATCTACAATCCAAGGAAAGAGAGGTTCAGATGAGACAAGAGTAAACAAGATTCTAAAATACTGATACTTTAATTTAAATTTTAATATAATATAAAAGACATAATGAAGACATGATCACATTACTACTTCAAAATGTAACAGTGATTGTGTACTATTGCATTTTTGTATTTATATTCCATTTAATCTTAATTCATATTTATATGATTGTTTTTCTCTGTTATGAAAATATTATGTCGATTTTATATCACAGTGTTTCTTACATGAAAAGAAGACATTAATTTCTTCCCATTTTAATATGTGACAAGGTTATTTTAACATTCCTACATGATGAACAGTAGTTTCACACAGAGCAGTTCTAATTCCTCTGCTGAAATTATCTATTCAGGGTTTCTTCCAGGTACCTGGCATGGCAACAAAGGGAATATGATCTTGCTTTTGTGTCTGGACAGCTGTGGATATTGCTAATGATGTTCAGTCTTTCTATCTGTTTCTCATAATGATATGCATACTAAATAACTAAATTTTCACAAGTAAGCATCAAAAATTCCTATTGAAATTCCAGAGATTTATTAACGTAAAAAATTTATTCAATAGGTATATTTATGCGTATACTTCTTTTTTCTTCAGAATATCTCCTCCCCCATTTTTATGTTTATTGTTTTTCCTCTTGACAAGTCTGTACTTTAAAATTTTATAGTAATTTGAATTCTTAGTTCCTGGGTGCAGAATGTAGTTATAAATGCCATTTTGTCTGTCATTTCATGTGTTTTATTCTTAGTGCTGGTTTATTCATTAGCTAATCCATTGTGTGTGTCCCTGTGCAATGTCACTGCTTTGCGCTAAAACAATGCTTTTAGAGTTAGAAAATAGAAAGTGTATATATTGATTGAAAAGTGAATCCTTCCTATTTTCTGTGAGTGGACAGTAAATGAAGAGTGATTTTAGCTGTGGTTTGTTTTGTTCTGGGTAGAACAGCTTCTCTGTTGTGTCTAAGCCTCACTTAGCAGGAAATCTCCCCAATAGCAACTTAAAAGTCTTCCATGGTTCTGATATAAAGGTTAGTTTCCTCCTTCAAAGGCTAGGCAGATGCTGCCAGTCCGGATGATGTGAGTCAATAATCTTATGGCATACTTTTTTCTTTCTCTCTAATACCCGAGTCCTAAATGATTCTTGTTGTCGTTGTTGTTGTTTGGGAGTTTTTGTTTGTTTGTTTATTTTGGTTTTGTTTCCCTGAACAGGCATCATGAGCATTTGTTTATTTTTATGATGTTTCATAGCCATTTTCAGAGTTCATGGGCCAGACTAATTATAGTCCAGACACAGGATTGGAATGATCATGCATTTTCCATTTGCAGAGCCATTCCAGAGAGAAATGGCTATGACTGAGGACCACTTACAGATCATGGCAATCAACCATGTGAGCTGGACCCAGGATATCCTGAGGCTAAAGAAAAGACTTCCTGAGAAATTTGCCTTAGAGTGTTTAAAATACAATATTTGCAGACAATTACTTCCTCACTGAAAAGGTAGGTTTACTGTTAATAGAGCTTGACAGGCACTTGCTTTTACCAGTGATTATGAACCTGCAACATATGGCCAGATGCACTCACTTTGCATTCACTTGCTGCAATGATTGAAAAATTAATTTTGAAATCCAAAGCCCTGCAACTGGCAGTTTTCTAATGATGAGTGATGTGGTTGTGCCAAATTGTCTAAAAAATATTTATTGAATTCTGATCTTCTGATTCATGTCTTTATGTTTACTGAAATACTGCTTTTTACAGTGTCACTGTGTATATTGCCAAAATGATTCTGCTCCTGTTCACTGAAGCTGTGTTTTTATGTTTTTAATTAGCGTAAATTGTGTTATATCATATTGGAATTTACACAGGAGGGACTGAGAGTAATGTATTTTGGGTAAAGATATTCAGTATTTAATCAGTCCATACTAAAAGTATATAAAGAACTTCATTCCCTACATTTACAATCCAGTTGTTAATCATCAAAGCTATTCAGTTTTCTTGACTTCTTTATGTTTTTCCAAAGCAACTTTTAATATTTCCACTTATTCTTAATTTCAGCTCTCTTTACCCATGTGAGTAGGACAGAGAATATGATCTAAGGTTCTTATTGCCATCACAGTGCAATTACAGGTGTTACTGTTATCCTAGGCAAGACTCTTGCTTTGACCAAGATAGTTTTACATATTGAACTGAAAATAAGCAAACATGAATAATGTTTATGCTTCAAGCATAATGGAAATCTGTCATGCTCTGGTAGTGGAAAATGAGAACTCTCCCTAACATGAATGGACCTAAGATTGATGCACTAAAGGTAAGATTAATAACCTGAATTTTTATGCTGAGAAGGCAAGGTACCACGGTAGCATCAGCAGCTGCTGCCCCAGATTCCCTAGACAGCTACTGAAGAGTTATGTCATCCCCAAACATTGCAAGGAAAGGCAGCAGCATGATAGGAATCTGTTCTTCAGAAGAGGCCAGGGACACTACACTGGATGGCAATCTGGAGCCTGAGTCAGTCTGATACTCTTGCAGAGAAGGGAAAACAGGTCCCTGGAATGAAAATTCCTCTGTTCTAGGGAGCCTTGGCAATGCCTGAACTGGGGTGCTTTGTCCTGTTCAGCAAGAGAGAATGGGCAGAGCTCTAAGAAATGTGATGTATTGGGTTCGGATGGCCAGGTTTTGTAGTGTGGGGGCCACAGGGGTGGCTTCTGTGAGAAGGTGCCAGAGGCTTCCTCCATGTCCAGCAGGGACAATAGCAGCTGGCTCCAAGATGAACCTGCCACTGGCCAATCAGAAGTGGTGGCAACACCTCTGTGGTACCAAATTTAGGAAGAAAAAAATAAAAAGTTATTGAGCAGATGTAATCGTGGCCAGAGAAGGGCAGGGTGAGAAGATGTGAGAGGAACAACTCTGCAGGACCAAGGTCAGTGGAGAAGGAGGGGGAGGGGCTGCTCCAGGCACTGGGGCTGAGATCCCCCTGCAGGCCATGGTGAAAACCATGGTGAAGCAGCCGTGCCCCTGCAGCCCGTGGAGGATCACAGGGATGCAGAGATCCACCATCGAGGAGACCCATGCCGGAGCAGGTGAATCCCCAAGAGAAGGCTGTGAGCTTGTGGGAAATCTGTGTCAGAGCAGGCTCCTGGCAGTGACTTGCACACCTGTGGAGAGAGGACCCCATGCTGGAGCAGGTTTCTTGGTAGGACCTGTGACCATGTGGAGGACCCATGTTGGAGCAGGGTGTTCCTGAAGGACTGTATCCCATGGAAGAGTGACCCATGTTGCAATAGTTCGTGAAGAACTGTCTCCCATGGGATGGACTCACATTGGAGAAGTTCATGGAGAACTGTCTCCCGTAGACAGTTCTGGAGCAGTGGAAAGGCTCTTCTCCCTAAGCAGCAGGAGAAACAACCTGTGATGACCTGACCACAACCCCCATTTCCTGTCTCCCTGCACTTCTGGTGTAGGAGGTAGAGCTGGGAAGGAGGAAGGGGTGAGGAAAAGGTGTTGTGAAGATTTATTTTAATTCTCATTATCCTGTTCTGATTTTGTTAGTAATAAATTCAAATAATATCCCCCAACTCAAGTCCTTTTTGCCTGTGATGGGAATTGGTACGTGGCCTCTCCTGGTCCTTATCTCAACTGAGGTCATGCAGTTTAATCTGCATTAAATTTTCTCTTCCCTGCCCAGTTGCAGAGGGGAGTGATAGAATGGCTTTGATGGGTTCCTGGTGCCCAGCCAGGGCCAAGCAACTACCTGTACAAAAGGAGATCAAGTAAATTGGGATTGGTAAATTTGAAACAGGAAGGAAGACATGAATACAGCTTCCTGAAACTCCAGCTATACAGCATTACTATGATAGTTTCGGCCCACAGTCCCAATTTTTTTCTGTTTTAGTATGTCCTAATGGATGCAAAACATATATACTATACAGCAGCTTATTTTTAAGCCCAAAGGTTTTTTCTAAATGCACATATCTGTGAATATATTCCTACCACTTGCAAAAATTGTATTTTTTTCTATCAACTCATCAAAAAGTGAGACCACTATATTTTATTTATTCAGAGGTCCTAGTCCCCAACTTTTCTGACTGTTAACAGCTCCAAATACCATGCAGTTGTAATTGAAGCTACTGATAAAGACCAGGATTTAAAAAAAATATTTTGGCTGTGGACTGGAAATTAGACAGTCATTATGAAGGTGGATGTGGGAAGACAAAGATTGAAGGAGAGAAAATGTAAGATTCAGCAATGTTCTTCTGACAAGAAGGGGATTGCGTAGGTGGACTTCCAGAGGCTTGTCTGAATATTACCTGTGCAGTGGGCTCCTGATGGGAATGACAGAATTCATTTCAGTGTCTACCGTGAGAAGGGTACAGAAAAAGAAGAGAGGAAAAAAAGAAAAAAAGGCTTCATTCATTAATCAGCTTGTTAGACAAGAGGATATGCTCTATAATGAGCTGCCTCTGAGACATACAGAAAGAATTGGAAATAGTTTTACTAAAGAAGACTGATAGCTTAATGTGAAATACCGCACATTGGACATTTTGTCACTAAGACGTGATGGCCAGAATTTGGGTGCTAGTAATATGACTTTTTTTTGGTGCTATAGTGATGCATAAAATAGTCATGATACAGCAGATTATTTCAGAAAACAAGCAATAGACTTAACCAGGAGGGCATTTGCTTGATACTTAAATGTACCCTTCACACTTCTGGGAAGTCAGAGGTGAAGATGTGTACACTTCCATCACATGTGGTCATTCTGGGCTCTGAGCTATTCTGCTCCCAGAGTTACTGGGTACGTATGCAAGTCTGAGAGATAAACATTGGAATTATCTTAAGAGTGCTTTCTAAAACTGAAAATGTGTCATAATTAAATATATATGTATGTATATATATGCTGCATATACATTGACCCTTTATCCCCCTGAAGATCACTATATTTTTGGTAACTGAAAATGCACAAATAGTTTCCATTCAAGACTAACAATAATTTTTCAGTTATGTTTTCCTTTTAAATGTTGTGTAATAGCATATGCTGTATCATATGAACTGATCTTAGTGACTAAAGAGGGGTGATTATATGATCTTGCTGATGTGCAAGTAAATTGCCATTCTGGTATCTAAGCTTTGTGAGCAACATTAACTGTGTGTGGATGAAAGGGATTTTTCAATGGAACTAGCAAATATGGAAAGCACATGTCTGATTTAGATGGAGTAGAATTACAGATACTGAAAGTTGCTGAAGGGCTGCATTTTTTTAAGGTAGAAGTGGACTTTGAAAACATACTGGCACATCTTAGCATCTGAGATAATTTAGATTGTGAGGTACATTTATAGACACTGTTTTCAGGGGTGTTAATGAGAGAACTGCAGCAGTGAAAAGTTTGTGTCTTCCCAATTAAAGATTTCTCTTTTATGCTATAATGGAACTTTATGTATCATTTTTGTTTAGAAAAAAATATCCCACAAAGAGATAAAGTTATTAACACACGGTGTAGCTATACACTCAGAGCAAAAGAATTTCTTTTTCAATAAAACATGTTGAAACACTTCTATAGCATGAGATGGTCATTTGTAGATGCAGCCTTTTTCATTATTAAATACCAGAAGCTACATAAGTGGAATTTTTATTCTCCCCTTACTCATTGCAGTATCAGCCTTGTCTTCCCTTGCCTAGCTTTCCACCAAATTTTAACTTTCAGTGCAGAAGTGTGGTACTATAAATGCTGAGAACTGCAAGAGAGAAGTGTCTCAGGGTTGTGTGGCAAGACTTTGGTGGAGGAGAGTTCCAGAGGTGGCTTCCATGAGGAAATGCCAGAAGCTTCCCTCAGGTCTTACATAGCCAACACCAACTGGCTGCAGGACAGAGCCACCGCTGGCCAAGTCTGAGTCCATCGGCAATGGTGGTAGCACCTTTGGGATAATGTAGTTAAACAGGGGAAGAAGAAGGGAGAGGAAGTTCTCCAAGTGCCAGGGTAAAGTTCTGTGTGGTGCAGGGTGTTTAGGAGTGCAGGGAGACCATTAGGCCTCCCTGAACCATGGAGAGCATGAAAAAATAGCTACAAAGGAGTATTACACGGAGTCAGCCTCACATTTAGTGGAATTTCATTGCAATCAGAGTGCCAGGCCCTCTGGATGATGCCGGCTGAAAGCTGCATGTGCTGTGCATTGCACATGACAGTCCATTATCCCAGTGGCTGTCAGCCCAGCTGAGAGGGCAGCAGTCGATGCAGAGGTGACTGTTGGGCAGTTCTGATATGTTTTAAACCATTACTGAATCCTTTTATCCAAAGCTGCAGCACAGCTCTGCCAATCAATCTGCAGGACACCGCACAAAACCTTATTGGACAGCTGTCTCTCAATATCAAAGCCATTCCTGAAAGAAGACAATCTTTTGTACGAAATAGAGACGTCCTGAGTGTAAACCCTGTCTGTTGTGCAATACAAAACAGAACTGAGGGCAAAACTGATGGTTTAGTACCTGGTGACTGCACAAAGCACCACTGGGTTAAGCTGACCCCACACAGCCTTCTTACTGGTGTGGTTTAGTGCCCACAGGTGAAACTGCTTCCTAAAAACAAAGCATGCTTTTCTTCTATAGAAGCATCACCCATAGAACCTGCCTACAAATGTATATTTCAATTTGTCAGATTCACTTCCCATATGTTCAAGGAAGCTTGAAAGTGTTGGCCTTTCCCACAGGGCTTCTGGCCATCCAGGCCGTGCTGGGAGAAGCAGTCCACAAGGAGTAGCTGTGCAAGAGCTCTCCAGTTGGCAAGGTGACACACTGAATATGTGAAATTGTGTAGAAATCACAAGAACTGCCTTGTCAGTTGAAAGAATCTTCCTCAGGTCCTTCGAAACACCAAACAGGTCTCAGCTTGGCTAGTTAGAAGTTATCATTAGATCTGTCTGTTAATAGGACTACTTTAGTATGACTTCCAGAAACTGGAAAAGTTAAGTATAGAGCAATTATTCCCCCAGCTTAAAATATGGCTTCCAAGAAAAAACTTGTAAAATAACTTCTTTTAAATTTTTCACGTCTCACAATTCCCTATGTTTTGCTCTTCTAAGGAAACTATATAATATTTGTAAAAAATATTTTGTCAAGTAAAAGTACTGGAGAAACACTTTGATAAGCATTAAGAAAACCAAATCTTATTTATACTGAAAGCAGAATAAATCTTTATTGGTTCATATTTGGCTGTGATTATTCTGTAAAACAGATTTAATTCTGTAAAATAGAATGCTGGCATGACAAGTATGAGAAAACATTCACCTGCTCTACTTAAACTGGAAAAAATATTATAAGGATTTCAGTGCATGTTGATATAAATTATGCTAATTCATCCTTCAGAGGGATAATTTATTTATGTGACCATGTTTTCAAAACTTTGCTTGATGCATAAATATACTATTACGTACTGCAGATGTCCCTTGTGTCTGACAGAGGTGTAAAACCCAACAAATAGCAATTATCTAAGCAGATGCATTTTATGAATACAATGTAGGTCCTCAAATTTGAATCCATAATGAAATCTTCCACAGTGTTTTCCTAGTGTTTTCACAATGATTTCCAAGTCTTCTTCTTTTGACAGCATCATGGTAGGAAATTCTAAATTCTATACTATAGATACTAATTACACTAATCAGAAGCACAGCATTGCACGTTATTTTAGTCTGTGCTTTGCAGGGAACACCTGTTTGGGAGCATAGGTTAAACTATAAAAATCTTAATAATTACTGAGACAAGGGTGACAGTTACAGAGATAATCCACATTTGAATAAGGCAGTGCTCAGCATTCAGACACCACTATCAGAGATCCTCTGGGGCTTAAGGACATACAGGAAAAAAAAACTTAATTGGAAAACAAGTTGGACTGAATAGTAAATGAAATATGTAAATCCCTTTTTATTAATCTATTCTGCTAATTTAATCTCCTGAGTCTAGGTTTCAAATTGACATATGAAAATATAGCTATAATCAGTAAAATATCAATATGCATATTTAACACTAAGTACGAGTTCTTATATTTAAAGCAACTTGAGTATAAATGTCTCCAATAAGCATTTAATTTAAATTTAGGAAGACAGCTCCTCTGCTAATTAGAAACCCAAAGACTGGTAGAAGTGTAGCTATCAAACACTAGTATAGTGCTTACAAGTGACAAGTTCAGTAGCCATGTAATCAGTTCAAAGTTATGTAAGCAGTAAAAGATCATGTCCTCAGGGATTTCCTCAAATTTCTTTGCACTTTTGTACTTTTGTTTTCCATGACAGTTTCTACAAAGCTTGAATACTACATATTAAAGAGAATACAGAAAGCAGGAGTTTGCCTACTCATGCTAAAGTGTATCAGTATTTGGAAAAAGGCAACACAGTATATGGCATAGATCCAATGTGCAACAATTTACTAGTAGTATCTTTATATCTAATTCAACACAATTATCTGCTTCTTAATCTAGTTTACATTTTTTAGCATATATATGTGTGTATTTAGTTTAATTTCAACATCACTTTTTAATTCTGTTTATTTTGTTTATTCTGTTACTTGGTTTATTCATATACTTGCAGTAAAAAATTTCAGCAGAGCTTCAAGATTCATAAAAAAGAAAAAGAAGAAAACAGATGAGGTGCTGTCATAGGCAAGTATGCCGTTTTTAAGCTGGGCCAGAATTAATTTTCTTCACAGTGGCTAGTACAGGGCTCTGCTTTGGATTTGTGCTGGACACAGGGATGATAATACAGAGATGTTTTTGTTGTTGCTGAGCAGGACTTGCACAGGGCCAAGGCCTTTTCTGCTTTTTGAACAGTCACACTGGTGAGGAAGTTGGGGGTTCATGGGAGGTTGGGAGGAGACACAGCCAGGACAGGTGACCCAAACTGACCAAAAGGATATTCCAGACCATATGGCATTGTGTCAGTATATAAAGTGGGGGAAGAAGGATGAAGGGGAGGTATGGCATTGGTCAGCAGGTGGTAAGTAATTGCACTGTGCATCACTTGTTTGTTATTATTTACCCTTATTACTGTATTTTACAGTTATTTTCAATTATTAAATTTATCTATT
Organism: Daphoenositta chrysoptera; assembly: GCA_013397915.1. Classification (NCBI taxonomy): domain Eukaryota; kingdom Metazoa; phylum Chordata; class Aves; order Passeriformes; genus Daphoenositta; species Daphoenositta chrysoptera. The sequence continues at coordinate 111,554 of VZRO01005747.1, forward strand.
TCAACATAAAAGTTTTACTTTGATTCTCCTCCTCTTTCCACTGGGGTGAGGGTGAGAAGAGGGCAGGGTTGAGCAAGTGGCTGTGTGGTGCCTAATCTCAAACTGGGCTTAAAATCGTGACAGCAGGAAACAGAGTTATTTACCTGTTCCTCATCTCCCATCATTTTCCTTTAGAAAGACAGCATAGATGTGGAGGACAATAACATGTTAGAACAGACTCCCAAGCATGCTTTGTTACGCCTGCAGTTGAATTCAGCACAGTCTAAAAGGCACAGAATTTCTATTTATGTATACTCAGATGACGTTCTAAGGCACAGTGTGGTTTAGTGGTAAATGCAATGCACCTGTTGAATGCAGTGATGGCAGTGTTTACAAATAACTTTCCTTGAAGGGAAAGATCCATAACATGTTTTGCCAGGTCCATAATGAGAAAAAAATTACTCATTCCATTCACTATTAATCTCCCACATGTCATGGTTATACAAGGAATATGCCAAATATATACATGCATAGACATATATATATATATTCATACACGTAAGGCTTGGAAGTTCTGAACAGGAACAGTCAGTGCTGCTGGTACTCTCTGGTCTGCTTTAACATCACAAAAAAAGTAAGACTTAATTTTAGATTGCACACAGTTGAGTAATTCCATCTGAAAATACATATTTATTTATATTCTAGTACTTCCTAATTTAGGTGTACTAGAAAGAAAGAAAGAAGGAAAGAAAGAAAGGCAATAAAAAACATTATGTTTTCCTTCAGTTTTCTCACACTGGGCAACATCTCTGAACTCATAAATGAGTGGTAATGAAGTATGATAAGGCAGAGTTTGCTAAAGCTTGTACACTCTTTTAGGGGAAAAGTAACAGGGATAGAACTGAGTTTGCCAACCTTTTGCTCCTGAGATTGTGAAATTCTACCCAATGCTGTAATAATAATAATTAGAACAATAATATTAAAAAACCCCTTACAGTCTGCATTTTAACATTTGGTTATACAATGATTATATAACCAGGGAAACTTAATGAGCTACCTCTCTCCCTACGTTTGTATGAGCTTGTGATCTCAAAATGAATTGCCTGCTTTTATTGCCTCTGACCAAGGTAGGGCACATTGCTTGATCTTTGGAGATTTGTTCAATGTGGGTATTTTAAACTAAATTTTTAGGTGAGCTAGAATAACTTTTAGACCTTCTTTCTTCATCAGTTAATTTATTTTTCTTCACAGATCACCCAGAGGCCTATTTCTTTCTTTTGCAGTTATAATTTGCATTCCTAGAAATTTATAAACAAACTGTAACCCTAAAATATTAGAGGTAAACACTGCCATTTTCTTTGCAACAACAAGCGAATGCAAAAGCTATCAGATTGTGCTATTATACTTCCCACAGGAATGCCAAATGGTGTTTTATGAATGTCATTAATATAGGATGCAAATGATCTGATTGGCTTTTGCTCCTCTGTTTGTGTTAACCTAGTCAATCAGTCAGATGTTGCTAATGAGAAAGTTGATGAAAGCTTATCCAGTTGTTGAGGTCAATGAAATGACAGACCTCTCTCTCTTTTCACTTGCCTTTACAACTAGAATGCCATAAATGGCAATTTTTGAATGAATAACTCAAGTCACCTGGGTATTGATAAGGGACTCTGAAGCAAGTTGTTATAAAATTTCCTATACGACACATTTATCATAATTTATTATATTTGTATTAATGATTGTTCAAATAAAATAAAGGTCGTGAATTCTGAAGGCTTCTTATAATCAGAAAATGCATTTAATTATAAAGATAGCTCTCTAGAAAAAAAAAATGAAATGGCAGGCTGTCCCTTCAAGGTAGAGTTTTTTGCCTTTCAGTCTTCTTTTTCATTGATTCAGTTTCCTCCCAAAATTTTTTCAATCATTTTTTTCAAATGAGCAGAAGTGAAATTTAGGTTTTAATCTTCCTAAACTCTACACTGCTTTGAAGACACAGAAAAATAGCTAAGAACTCCTCTTTGCATAAGACAGTGCTCACACAGAAGATCAAATCTCTAAAAAATAATGATTGTTTGCTGTCTGGATAGTAACAGAAATCTCTGTTGCAGGGGTCCTTGTAACATCTTCAGCTTAATCAGGATAGATGTCCTGAATCACTTTTCTACTTGTTTTTTGTAGTCCAGCTGCCCAAGGTCCTGCATAACGTCTTCAGCAACACCTGTAATCCTTCACTGTTGATTTTATTATTCTTAATAGAAAATATCTCCTAATTAACTTATTGATGTACAAAGGACTTATTTTATGATGTTGCATCTGCAGTAACAGTTTGTACTTACAGTTATGTACAATATGGCCAGTTCTACAATTTTGAATCACCTGAGATTCCCTGTGATAGTCCAAATCTCCACCCAGGGTATTAATCTACATATTTAAACACAAAAATTGGTTTATGCACAGCAGAAACTGCCTAGAAAAATCTCTAGACCTTTCAAAATTCCCAACTCTAGAGTTCCTGCAGCAATTAGTCAAAAACTTTGTTGTGAAAGAGGCTGGGAAGTATCTCAATCACCTTTTGTAATTTCAAGCGAATCCATTATATCTATTCAGTCTCTATGCAGAGACCATCTGGGGAGTTCCTGGACCAGGAAATAATAACATAGTGCATTGGGTGTGTACATGGGCTCTGATATCAAATTACACCACGATTATAACCATAGGGCAAATCTGAATTTGAATCTTATTTTTCCTTTATGACTTACATTCTAAAGTTATTATCACTGTATTTTTTCCACTTACCTTTATGACTTGGAAAAAAAAACTCCTTAGGCGAGAAATTACAAAACAATATTATAAGCTTTGCTCAGAATAATTTGAAAAGTAAGTGGTTTTAAATGTTGAAACTAAGAAAAGAAAGTCACCCACTAAAAATATAGATTAGATCAGTGTTTACTTGCAGTAAGAGTATAGCTGGGGAGGCAAGAACATCATATTGTTGCCAAGTTTTATATTTCAATAATTTTATACTATAATTTCTTTTTAGATGATTGCATTATACAGAAATATAACTAAAGAAGAATGCTTTTTAGAAGCTATTATTCCAGAAAAGCTCGAATACTGCAACTTTAGTCAAAGGTAGATGACTTAAGGATAGCTCAGCTAAGGAGAGAGCTAAGAAAGTCTGTTTTGGCTTGCAATCTTTTTCTGATTAAATATAATTCCTGTGAAATCTAAACCAACAATGTAATATTTTTAATATTAGATTTCAGTGTTATATCTTAGTGGCTTTTTTTTATGGGGGAGCTACTTCTCCTGAATGTCTGAACCTCTGGACTGAAGTATGCTTCTTTGTCTGTCTGAACTCCTACAAGGAATTTCTGTAAGAAACAGCCTTGACTGTACTGTCTGAAATTTCCTTTACAGTTCAAGGAAAATATGGCATTGAAGATAATCTTTCCTATGAAAATAGTAATCTATTGGTCAGTGCAATGCAGCTGTTGTGCTTTAGCCCCAGCCAGCAGCTCATCCCCACACAGCCACTGGCTGAATCAGAACTGTAAAAGTGAGAGCTCGTGGGTTGAGATAGAGACAATTTAATAATTAAAAACCCCCCAACAAACCAAAATATCAAAAACCACAAAAAAAATTTTAAAGAAGAAAATATATTAAACCAAGAAAGACAAGTGAAGCAGAAAACCCCAGTTGCTCATGGCCTCATGCCCAAGCAGTCCCCAAACATCGGCAGCCACAGATAACCTTCCTCATGGCCAGTTTTATTACTAAGCATGATGCCATATGGTCTGGAATGTCCCTTTGGTCAGCCGGGTCAGCTGTCCTGGCTGCATCCCCTCCCAGCTCCTTGTGCCTCCCCAGCCTCCTCACTGGTGGGGTGGGGTGGGGAGCAGAAAAGGCCTTGGCTCTGTGCAAACGCCACAGCATGGTATCAAAAGCATCCCTGTGTTATCAACACAGCACAAATCCGAAACACAGCCCCATACCAGCTACTGTGAAGACAAGTAACTCAACTCCAGCCAAAACCAGTACAGCAGCTTATGAAATTCCTTATCAAGTTAGGTTTAAGATGGGGGTCACTTCAGTAAGAGAGCTGACCCAGCATGACTCCTGGAATCCATCTTGTCTCTACAGGTCGTGTTTGGCTGCAGTAAAACCTTTCTAAATTGCCTACAATCTCAGTAGCCTATTTGCTCCAAGGCCTCTCACTCCTGTTTCAGGAAGTGAGTAGGCATTGCAGTGTTTGTTGCCTCAAATTGCTATGAGAGTCCAATTCCAAATGGCTCATTTTGCACAAACTGATGTGTTATTTATTTCCTCAAAAACAAGATATTAATCCATTCAGCTTTATTGGGACATAAAAGCGGGTCTATTCTGTGGGTGTAGAGTTATAGCACTTTGCTGTCCTTGGATACACAGCAATAAATGTACCACAAAGTTCCCACATTGTCTAAGTCACCCAATTATCTCTGGACTAAATACTGTGAATACTTATGTAGTAGTAGACTTCAGATTAATATCAGATTCACCCTTTTCATGTAAGCAAAACTTGTTTTAAAATCAATTGAAGTAATTTCAAAACATGTTCCTTAGATTTCTATGGCCTTTGCTTTATGCCACTAAAAGAACTGATGAAAATACGATTACTTATTTTATGAACATTACTCTTTATGTGATTTGTTTAGACCTTTGTTATGAGGAATATTTATTTTCAGTTTTCACGAGGCTTTAAAAAAGTAATCTAAATAGAGATCTTTCAAATATCTGAATTCTAGGCATATTTGAAATATTAGCACATTTGCTATGAATACAAAAAAAATAATTTTTCTACCATAACAGAAGCAGAAAATTAACTGATTGTAACAACACCATTAGAGAGATATTCTGCTTGTGCTGTCAAAAAAATGACATAAAGATATTTAAAGCAGTAGACTTCAAGCCCCATTTTGATTTGACAGGAGAAATCAATAGGCATAAAAGAAGCCTGGTTTTGTTTTGATAGCTTTTTTTTTCTCTTGCACACTAGTGTCCTGAATTTCTGCTGTTCCTTACTAATGTTGCTATTATTTTCGAAAAAGAAGCATAGGGCAACAGGGTGCTCTTCCCAGGCTCGTAGCCTTCAGGAGGGCCAGCTCTAGTAGCTGTCCTCAGAGCTGACATGCAGATATTCCCTCTTCCTGGTCTGCTCTAGCACTACCTATTCCAAAAAGAGAGCCAAAAAAAAGATTTACCTGAAAAAGGCTGCATACTTTGTGTAATGATGAGTGTGGCTTCTCAGTTGACACTGTCTGCCAATAGATGATGAGCACTGCCTGTATAAGCAAGGTGTCACTGCTGAAATCTTCAGGTAACATGAAAATAGCTCTCAGCAATTCAAAACATAATTGTCACTTCTTTCGTCTTTGCAAAAAAAAAAAAAAAAGGCAGCAGAAGGAAAAAAGAAAGCTGTACAAGGAAAAAGAAAATAATAGCGATAGGCTGATTTAACAAGTACTACAATGCAATAATAATCTTTCCGTTGAGATGGATTTCATGTCCAATTAATTCAAGGTCAATTTTCATAAATTCAACATTTCTGGGAAAAAATGTAAGCTATTCTGCCTTTCATTAAAGTGAATGATTTTAACTTTCTTCTCTGCTGACAAGCCATAGTTATATTATGTGTCATGACATGTAACTGACAGTGAAATAATGTCAGATAATTTTATAAAAAGCATAACTGAAAGCTGTGTAATTAGCTGGTGGCATTGCAACTGAGCTCAAACCTAGGTGTTTTGTGAAAGTCTAGCACAGACTAAGTTCATTTACAAGAAGAGTGAGAAGTCCCCGGACACATTTTTTCCAACGTGTTTATAATTAAGGTGGCAAGACATATTTCTTCTGCTAGATGTATTTTCGAAGCCATATCTTTAAGCAATAAAAAATTGAATCCTTATGGCTACTGGAACAAACTTCTTTGTGAGATCATTTATATAAAAATTATTATTAGTTTCTATTATCTGACTTTTTGGCATCATAGAACAATCGAGCTAGCTATGGAAGCAACCTCTTGAAAGTGTCAAAAATCCACATCCTTGTGGACAGAAGAAAGGGACACATGCTGTGTGGCTGGGCAGTTTTAGGCAGAGACAGGGAATGTTTGCCATGGAGCCAGCATGTACTTGCAGCCACAGGTGAAGCACGGGAGGCAGCTGTGGGCAGCCTGAATTTCAGCTGGGCAGAACGGTGTTGGCAGGGCCCGGCAGTGTGAGACCTGGCAGTGGAAAGCAGCTTGGAAGATGAGTGTTCTGGTTGAGTGGGCCTGCAGGCATCCATATGGAGCTTCACAAAAAGTCCTTCCAACCTTCTTCCACCACGAGGCAAAAGACATGCTGCCACTGCCAGCAAGTGTGCCTTCTGCTCCAGCCAGACAAGCTTTCATTTTTTTTTTTTTTGACTTGCCTGTTTTCTAAGAATTCACAAAGTCTGAAAGTAAAAATTGAATTTATTGAACATGGGCCTCACTTATGCGAGGTAGCAATCTCAGAAAAGACAGAACTCATTCCGCTGGTGTTTCTCTTGAAATCTAGCAGATTTAAATCAGTGGTATGTATAAACAGCACCAAAAAAAAAAAAAAATCAAGAAAATATTACCATTTTTGAACCAATATAGATCCATATCTACTTATGGCTGCCACACATAAACGCCAAATGCCACATACTAACATTCACCAAGACACCCTCAGAACAGGCTTGAATTTCTTCAGCATCAAAATGGTGGGAATGTTTGCTAGTTGTGACTTACCCATTCATTGAAAGGCTGACTGTTCTACCAGGAGATACTTCACTCCAAACTCAAAGAAAGGTTGTAATTTCAAACTCTTTTATTGATTCCAGTGCGATTTGTAAGAGCTAATACTGGAATTCTGAAAACTCTTGAAACTGATAAAGACGTTTACTCCATGATGCATTACTCCATGATGCAGCTGAGGAGCTGCTTGAGGTCTGTATTGTCTGCAGTATTGAGGATCTCCTCCTTTCCCTCACTTGTACCTTTCTTGATCCAGAATATTTATACTTTATGATATATACTTTATACTTTTATGAAGCAGATCAATGCATCTTTGTGTGAGGTCCCCCCCTGAGCTGAAAACTTCCCTGCTGCTGGCACCTGACCGGAACACCATATTTTCAGCCTTATTTTATCCAGGGAGAAAAGTCTGAATTAATTTTTTTTTCCCCCTCACTCCTTCACCTCCTCATCAGCTGAGCAGTCACAGGAAGACCTCTTCTGCAACCCTCTCTTGTGCCTGCATTGTGTAAGCTCTGTTCTGCTGTCATGGCCCTTCCTTTACCCTGAGCAGTCAAAAAGGACCACAACCCATTGAACTGCAAACACCTGTTTGGTTACACCAATGGGCACAGCAGACACCTCATCTGATCTCAGCTGTAAAGATGAGAAAAACTCTAGTGATCCACTCAGTATTCCCACACCCTTAGGTCTTCCTCTGACCAGCCATGCCCTGTCCACCACTTTAGTTGATATTGTCGACATTTTTGATATTCCTTTTGGTTCTTTTTTTTTTCTTCCCTTTCTCCATATTCAGACTCTTTCTACCAAATTCCTCTGGTGACAGGTGCTTCTGTTGAAGATTTAATACACCATACTGTGAACAGTACTGGAGCTGGGTATGGTCCATGTCTCTATAAGGAGAGACACCTCTATACATATCAATAGAAGTTTGAATAGTAAATCAAATCCCATTTCAGCAAACCAGTGGTTTATTATTTAAATTACATAATGGATGCTATTGATATTAGTATAATTTTGATTTATGCTTAAAATTAATCATGTAAATCTGGTCTATTGTATTATGAGTCTAAAATAGTCATGGTATAGAAGACTTGCAGGTCTGTTACTTTTGATTTATAAAGCATTTGGTGTAGCAACAAAAGCACCCCCAAAAAATCTGAAACTGTTGCACCTCAAAGATAATGACTGAGAGAAGAAAAAGTGGTATTGTCTAAACAGTTCAATAAGCTTACATCAGGTCAAATCATATCTGTGTCTCCTTTCAGTTAGAAAGAGAAATCCTAAATAAACCCTAGCACACTAATGGATGGTGGTAGAGAAATGGAAAACCACAGATCGTACAATAGATTTAAATGTCAAGGTCTTAGAAACACATTTCTTTACTGTTTTTGAAAGAAAGTTTGGCTCCATTACCCCAGCATTTTAAAGTAACAACTTCATTTTCTTCTGCCTAACTCACACAACCTTTTAACATCAATAAAGTTTCAGTGGCTTAAAGGAAGAAGCTGGCTCTAGCTTTTCCAGAAATAATGAATAAATAAATAATGAAACTTCTATTCATTGTGTTCACTCTGTTTCTGCTAATGAGGAAATGAAAGTTTTGTTAAAGAATGGTAAGTTCTTTCTGGATGGTAGTAGTTTGCACTGTATTTGTTCATGGATGACCCGAGAAGATTTCTGTGTGTTGATGTAGAAAATATACAGAGTAAAACTGCATGTAAGAGAGAGAGTGTTTCCCCATATTTTGCAATTCTTTTTGAGAATAATATATTTTGTTTAACACAGGTCTGTAAGTTCACTGTAACATTTATAATAGTGATTGATACATGAGATGATAAAGGTTCATTTCAAGGAATGTCTTTGTAGAGAACTATTTTGCTCAATTAGTATGTACTTTATTATTCATATAACATAATCAAAAGATTAATAAAATGTAATTAAATAAATGCGAAAAAAATACTGTTAATTCTAGCTTCAAGAAAGCCATTGAGGTGCTGTAGTGAGTTCAGAGAGGAGCAAGAAATCTGGTGAAGGGTCTGGAGTACAAGTCCCATGAGGAGCAGCTGAAGGAGCTGGGTTTGTTTAGCCTGAGAAAAGGAGGCTCAGGAGAGACCTTATCACTCTCAACAAGCACCTGGCAGGAGGGTGTGGCCGGGTGGGGGTTGGCCTCTTCTGCCAGGTAACAAGTGACAGGACAAGAGGAAATGCCCTCAGGATGTGCCAGGGGAGGTTCAGGCTGGACATCAGGACGAATTCCTCACAGCAAGGGTGGTTAAACCTTTGAATGTCCAGGTAGGCAGTAGGTTCACCTTCCTGAAGGTGTTCAAGAAGCGACTAGAGGTGGAACATAGAGCCATGCTCTCGTTGACAAGTTGGTGTTTGGTGAAAAGTTGGACTTGATGTTCTCAGATGTGTCTTCCTACCTAAGTTATTCTGTGATTCTGTGTATCTGCTGCTGCCTTACAAAACACTCCTATAATTCACAGTTCTCCCCTGGAGTTAAATACCATGAATTTATTACCCCAATGGAAGTAAAAGTGAATCATAAGATGAAAAAAAGAGAATTAACCTGAAATGAATGAACTTCATATCCTCCTGTGCACTTATTTTTGCCTTTAACTCTGCCTAGATGGAGCACTTAATGAAGAGCAGGTTGTGACCTGCAGTTATTACCCTATTATTAGTAACTTTACTATTGCTATACAATTTCCTGCTTTTTGGTGCAGCTCTGTTAATTTTCTCCCGACACTTAAATCAGTAGACCTAGGGCTGGCTGCCTTTTTATTCAGCATTCTAGAGCCTTAGTACTTAGTGTTAATTTTACAAAATTAGATTATTTTTAAAATTATGCCAATTCATCCAGTTACCTGAATTTCAATTATTATGAAGTAGAATTGTTGTGTCACCTTGTGCCGGTGAAGAGGAAAAGAACCACAGGGGCAAATTCCCCCACAAGTGAACAAACAAAATGTATGTCTCCATCCTCCCCTCCATACCTGAAAGATGTTAAAAATATCTCATCAAGAATGTCTTCTCTAAACACATGGAGGAAAGTTAGGTCACCAGGAGTAGTCAAACAGATGCTCCAAGGGGGAATCATGCCTGACCATTCTGATAGACTTCTGTGATGGAAATGACATGATTGATGAGGGGAGAGCAGTGGATGTGTGGATGTGTGGATGGCAAGGCTGATGACACTGTCTCCCATAACATCCTCATAGGTAAGCTCAGGAAGTGTGGGTTACATGAGTGGACAGGGAGGTGGATTGGCCAAGGCCGATGGCATCCTGGGCTGCATCAGGAAGACTGTGGCCAGCAAGTCAAGGAAGGTGATCCTGCCCCTCTACTCTGCTCTGAGGAGGCCACATCTGGAGTTCTATGTCCAGGTCTGGTCTCCTTTGTACAAGAGAGCTTCTGGAGAGGGTTCAGAGGAAGGCTGCAAATGTGATGAGGGGTCTGGAACATCTCTCCAATGAAGAGGTACTGAGGTAGCTGAGACTGTTTAGCCTGGAGAAGGGATGATTGGTGATTTTATCTATATGCATACAACTGATCCTGAGATGAGCTCAGGTGGTTGGAGCATGGTGTTAATAATGCCAAGGGGTTGTGGGTTTGATCTCCGTAGGGACCACTCACTTAAGAGTTGGACTTGATGATCCCTAGAGGTCTCTTCCAACTCAAAATATCCCGTGATTCTGTGAAACATCTTAAGGACGAGTGTCAAGAGGATAGGGCCAGACTCTTTTTAGTGGTGTCCAGTGACAGAACAATAGGGAATAAATGAAACACGGGAAGTTCCATATGAATATGAGAAAATTACTTACTTTGAGTGTGCCAGAGCACTGGAAGAGGCTGCCCAGAGAGGTTGTGGAGTCTTTTTCTCTGGACGTATTCAAAGCATGTCTGGATGTGGTCCTGTGCAACCTGGTCCAGGAGAATGTGCTTTAGCAGGGGGGTTGGACTAGATGGTCTCCAGAATTTCCTTCCAACCACAACCATTCAGTGATTCTGTGAAGCCTTTTTATTCAAGTAAATTCTCGTAAGTGGGAGCTTCAACAGGACTTAGATGACTAACTACTCTTAATGCTTTTGACCATTTATTTCAATGAAGCTAATTTCTGCACTATTAAACAAGATATCTTTGAGAGACAAAATATTCAAAGCAGACCAGCAAAGGAAATTTAAAACTTGCTGGCAATGAGCTTTAACATTTCCTTCTGAATTTTAAATGCTAGGTTTACATACCAAGACTTTCTTACAGTTTTTCTGTCCTGACTTTGAGGTGGTCCAATTTAAAAAGCATGTAGATTATTTTCCACCTTCCAAAAAAGTAGTCATGAAATGTGTTTTCCCTTTGATAACTCAACAAGCATGAGATGTGTACACTCTTGGGGACAAAGAAATAATGCTAAATAAGGTGGCTGATCATCCTTCTATGTTCTGCTCATAGGTAAATTGACCATAGCTAATTTTGTTTTCACATGATTGGCAAGAGGATAGGTGTTTTGAACCAATATGTGAAATGTTCCACTTCATAAATTGGAAACCTGCCTGGTGCAGCGGATTGCGCCAGCTGGCTGATCTTCAGCACAGGGCATGTGTTCACTCTTTGTCTCACGGCATTGAATTAGCCAACTGTCTGTTGTCCCCTTTTGAGGCAAAACTAATAAGATGTGTGATTAAAGAACTTCTTTATTTCACCGATCTTTGGCTCAAAAGCAGACAAAAATCCTACGCCAAAGGAAAAATTTCTGCCCTTTGTTACCCTGTAGGTTATCAATCCAATTAAAAACTCAATTATGAAAAAATATTCAAAGTTTTAGTGGCAATGCATTTGTCTTTCATTTCTGCAAGTGGAAATTTGAATGTCCATGTATATCACAGATGAAAATGAGTACCATAATTTGAATCCACAACTATTTTTTAAAAACAATACTGAAATATAAGAAATTGAACTTAAAAATAAGAAAACAAAACATTTTTCTCTTTCAGTGTGAGGGTGTTCAAGTACTGGAATAGGTTTCTAGAGAGGTTGTGGAATCTCCATCTTCGGAAATACTCAAAACCCGCCTGGACAAAACCCTGAGGAACCTGCTGTATTTGACCTTGCTTGAGAAGAGCTCTTGAACTGAACAATCTCCAGAGTTCTTTTCAAAACTCAATTACTCTGTGTTTCTGTGCTTCTGTGGTACTGAACAAAATTTTAGGAAAGAGAAAGGGAGAATTATTAATTTTATTTGGTGACTGAACTATTTTTTTTTATTTTTGTGGTTTTCTCTATGCTAGTAGCTGAAATCTGAGCTGCACAGGTTTATGTTTTTGCAAGTGTTTGTATCTTTATGAGTACTACATTTTAGACTCCCAATAGATGTTTTGTAAAAAGTTGAATTTACCAGGAAAATAAAATACAGGTTGCAATGTTTTATAATATTTTATGGATCAAAATGAAATAGATGTTTTAACAACTAGTATTCTTTATACCACTTAGTTTAGAGCTTTCCATGGATTCAATAAACAAAGCATAGTGTAGGAAGACTGGCCCATAAAAAGCAGTCTAATTGGGTTCCCTAGAAGATTGTTTTGTTTCTTAAGAACATCCACTTCTATTTGTGTTTTCTCTGTATCAAAGTTTTCATCCTGACTGAAAGAATTGTTTATGCCTGTATAAAAAAGGCAAAAGAATGAGGTGGGAAGACAGTGAGTGCTTGAGTAGACATGAATAATAGTTATTGAGAGAATAAGTGGCATTACCAGATATGTACATCAACGAGCCCCAGCTGTTAAACAGCATGCTCTGAATGAATATTGCCATTCCAAACTCTTACACAACTAGAAGCTAGGGAGAGTGGAATCACTTGGCAATAATGTCCCTGGTGTTAACCAGCACTGAACGATTTGGTGTTCCAGCTACTGGTGCAGAACCTTACTTAAAGGCATGAAACCCAGGTTAGAGGTAGGACAGTTGGCAGGGTCACATCTGTAATTTTTCTGATCCACAAAGCAGCCTTTCCAATCATCACTTTGAGAGTCACTCAGCTTTTGCTGCTGGATTGGCTCTGGTGCAGGAGGCCTATGGATGAAAAAATCCTTCTTCATAGCAGTCACCCTGCTGTTGCTGCACATCATTAATGCCATGATATTGTAACAGGATGCTCTGCCCAAGCAGGGATTCAACAGCTGGAAATTTATCTTGTTCCTTAACCTGAAGAGTGGGTTGTCACAGTTTTTACAAGTTTTTTTGTGATGGCTTGAGCAAGGAGTCTCTGCTTCTTGGTGGAGCAAGGAAGACCTGATCAGGGACAAGATGAAACAAAGAGGGTCTTTCTGCTGCTTTGAGTGTTGGAGAATGCTGAGACAAGCTTGACCAACTATCAGACCCACCATGAGGACATGGAAGACTGGTGCTCCCTTGAGCACCCCTTGAGCACTCCTGAGTCTGGAAGCAGCAAGAGTGTGCAGGCCCTGATAGAGAGGGGAGAGTCAGAATGAAGCAAAGAGCTGCTGACACCTTGTTCAACACAAAGCATATTTTTCTGAGTAAACCTGACAACACACAATCTAAAAAATACATATGACTGACAATCACTTTATGCTATAAAAGGCCAGTCCCACTTTTGCACAGTGAGGACTTCTGGCATGCCTCCCTAAGGTGTGTGAAGATCCCGCCCTTGAGTGGGAATGCCCCTCAGTGTTACACCTTGAGCCTGAGAGAGTGAGATTTACCCACAGGCATTGGTATGGGTAAGTATCATCAATCTCTACTTAATAATTGTTTTGCTAGCTTAAATATAATTGTGCCACTATAATTGCTCTTATCTAATTGCTTCAGAATTGCTTCAAAAAAACATTATTCTGTCCTAGTAGTTACAAATATCTGTACTGTATAGTGAATAATTCTGGTTAAGGTATTTTTGGCTAATCATTGTAATTATTTGAATAAATTTAAATAATTTATTATATTTACATAAATTAATTTTTTTGCCATGCTTAATCCTGCAGACCAAGATTGTATAAATGTTCAATTATATGTGTATAATCCTTTAGACAAAAACTTTTGACTAAGTCTGGGTCTAGGATTGGATCCAGCCACACCCAGGCGACTCTCAGAAAGAGTTTAGAAAGAAGGGGATCCTTCCTGCACCTTGTGACTCAATGGGAGGATTTCTCTAATCAGCTTTGTCTGAAGCTCCCATTCTGCCTGTGACAGCCATGCATTGTTAATGCAAAGCCAACAATGACACTGCAAAAATTTTTCAGTTTTAATATATTGAGGACCAGAAGAAGAAGAACACAATTTGAGAAGGTGTAGAGTCTATGGCCCATGACCTGAAACACCAGTAGTGTGCTTAGGATACCTCCTGAGATATATACTGGTAAATTGAATCAGACCTTGGCTTGAAGACGGTCCTGAATTGATACAGAAACTAGGAAATAGTAACTTTTTTGTGTTTGTATTTGCTTGCATGCCATCCTTGAGTGAACTCCGGGGCAAAAGTGCAGTCATTCAGTAAATAAGGATGGGAAGGCCCCAGGAACTGTGCATGGACCCACCTTATGGCGATTCCTTCCTACCAAAAATTCACTATGTTCTTTTGAACATGCAACATAGGCATTACTGTTAACATTTAAGCAGTTTTAGTTTGTAATTTTAGAGCTCATTTTTTATAGTCCTTAAAGATGAGGAGAAGAATATTTTACTAGACATTTGTCCTGTTTTCAAAAATAATTAGAATGTAGTTAGGTTATTTTTGCTGAGTCTGATGATGAAATACATCTTATTTCATGAAAACAATGAATTCATGCTTTTGAACTACAACAGCTCAGAGTTAAAAAAAAAGGAACATTAAGTACGTACTTCTGAATTTTAAAATTCAAGATGTTCCTGGGAAACTGCTCCATATGTTTCTATTCTATGTTAATGGAGGAAGGACGATTGGTAACAGACAACTTATTCATAAGCTGATGATATATATTTGTGTTGATGCCAACACATCACACCATTGTAAGATTTAACTGACTAGATGATTAGCATGTTGCTCATTTTGCTTGCCACAGGTTTATTGGAGAGAGACAGAAGAAGAGAGATTCACTCTGAAAAATGGGTATACCAGTTTCAAGGAGGAACATTAAACAATTTAAACCAGCATTGCCTTCTAGCAATTTAGTTGCTTCCCTGCTGCAATATCTCCCAGCACTTTCTAAATATTGTATGAGGTACTTAAAGGTGAGGACACAGCTGTTGTGAATATCCATATCCATGAATCATTATTAATGACATTGCTTACTGACAGAGTTCTCTGGGTGACTATTGCGCCTGCCTCAAGTGGGACTGACAATCCCTTTAAAAATGCATCAGTTCTTTTCACTCTTTACATTGCGTAGGCTTATCAAACATTATTAACCCTGTTATTTCTTGGACAGACTGTAATAAATGCTCCAGCACTTTTTCTCTCTCCTGGGGCTGCTTCAAAATCTGCTTTTGCAAAGAGTGACTGAAACATATCTTTCAAATTAGAAGTCTAGGACAGTAAGAAAGATAGCTAGAAATGTAGCTTATCCTGAGCTTCAAAGTAATCACCTTTATAGCGCCCTTTAGCATTGATAATGCTCTATAATACCTTTACATTTACTTCCTGATATCCTCATAAGCTGCGTTGTGCTGTCACAGACTAGATTTTTCAAGGAACTATGTCCTAAGATTGACACTAAGAATATAATATGTCTCACCAAGCTTGTGGAAGCAAACAGAATGTAGATATTTCTGATGAAAGCCTTCCTGGGTAGGTCATATTGAAGCTACCCAAGGAAAAAAAAAAAATCATGAGAGGTATTTCCCCTTTACTGCAAATTCATGTCTCTGGAGGTTTGTAGGCCTGCTGTTGTTAGATTGCATAGAATAAAATATTTAGTCATTTATTGTCTGCTGTCTAGACTAATGTTATGGGTGTCATGGATCACAATACATTCAAGTGGCTCACTGCCCTTTGTTGTCTTTAGGTTATTGCATGTATATGTTTCCTTTTTTTTTTTTTTTTTTTTTAGTTCAAAGAATTAAACTGATATTTTATGGTACCAAATTAAACTTTTGTTGCTGTTTCTATATCAAGTTCCAATTTCTATTTGAAAGATTATATTCTTTACATTTTTATGGTGCCCAAAAAGGATTTTTCCATAAAAAATATTTTTTTTTAATACCAAGGAGTACAGAGAATCGATTTGATACCAGAGAATTCATTGCAGTCAAAGCTAAAGATATTTGGGCTGATACTGAGGCAACTCCAATTATTGATATTTTGTATTCCATGATTTTCAGTTTCCCTTAAAGTCCTACCTTGCAATTAATATTTAGCATGTTCAGAAGCTGGTTCAGACTTTTAGATAGTTTAATGCTCAGGAATGGACCACTTTTATATTTAGAAGTCACTCTGCTGTTTTAAAAATGGGATCATTATGTTTTCTTGAGCAGCTTTGTGTCTTGTCATTTTACAAAGAATTGAACTCCTTTCCCAGAGCTAGTAGTTTCTTTTAATTTCTCTTCTGGAGGAGAATAAAAGCTCTTCATGCAATTTGCTAATTATTTGCATTGTTGCAGAATGCAGTCCCAAGCGTTTTTTACTGAGCAAGAAAAGTTTATCTCTCAGTCTCTCACAGATGTTCTGCCATGGTCATCTTAATCTACATTAACCCCGTGGAACATAATTTTTCTTGTCAGGAAGAATTTGAAAGAGTAAGTATTGACGACCATAATGTAAAATCTTTTAGGGAAATACGGCATGATCTGATTAATAACTAGGACTTAGGATTACATGCAAAAAAAAAAAAGGATGAATGAAATAAGGGACGCTGTATCACTTATTAAATATACTGAGTAGTTATTCAGTGGGAAATACTAATCTGAAAACAAATATCTACTGAGATCTAGGTGGTGGAATAAGAGGCTGATAGAAAGTACTTTGACACTGGCAGAGAAAGCATAAAGATCTGAGCATGAATATGAGTACTTCATATCCCTCCTAAAAGCCAGAAACACCCCCACAAGAACTCCAAAAAACAAAACAAA
This sequence comes from Daphoenositta chrysoptera, assembly GCA_013397915.1. Classification (NCBI taxonomy): domain Eukaryota; kingdom Metazoa; phylum Chordata; class Aves; order Passeriformes; genus Daphoenositta; species Daphoenositta chrysoptera. The sequence goes on from VZRO01005747.1 coordinate 128,395, forward strand.
CAAAAAACCCAACCCCCTCAAAGCCTTCTTTTTCAGTGTTTCCAAATAAACACACTGCTAACCAAAGAGCTGCATTCTCAAGAATACTTTTTCCTTCTACCCAGAAATTTCCCTGTCTTCTTTCTAAAAGTTCTTTAGAATTATCTTTAAAACAACTTTAGTTTTAATAAATTAACTTTTCAAAAAAATTCTTCAGAAGTCTTCCTTCTGGTGGAATATTGAGGAAGTAAGTTGGTAAGAGATAGGGTAGCATGATCCAAATTTCAAGTTTTTTAAAGACTGAAATTTAAAAAAAAAATGTATTCAGAATCTTGTAAAAGACCAGCTTCTAAGATGTAACATAACATTGCATAGCATAGCATAACATAGCATAACATAATAAACATAACATAATGTAACATAGCAACATAGCATAAGATATAAAATAAGATAACATAAGAACTATGTGCAGATGCTTTGCATCTAATGGCAGCTATCAAAAATAACTGAATTTGGACAGGGAAACCACATTTTTGGGTTTTATTTATATATATATATATATGTTTAGATTAATTCTTTCTAAAATAAAAAAAAAAATACTGATATTACATTTTGGACTGAAGGAAAAGAACTCAGTTTTTTCCCTTGACCATATATATGTAAAAAAAAAAGTTACTTCGTTTTTATGACCTTTTGCAATATCATATGTATTTTGATAACTAAGTACTTCCTTTTGTTAAAATGTTTGTAGGATTATGTGTTGATTTAAAAGAGAAATGTGTTGCAGTACATATTGTTGTCTTTTCTTTGAAGATTTCTTTTGTGTGTACTGTCAAACTGTGTTTCTCATTTTTCTACGATTTTTCTCAGAAAGTTGTACTTGCTAGCACCCAATAGAATTCCAAATTTTGCTAATACTGTTATGTACCGAGAGTTTTAACTGAAAACCTAAACATTCCTATTATCAGTATTTTTCTCCTACAGAACATGAAAAAAAGAGTTCATCTTTTCATTAAATATATTTTTGTTGTATTGAATGCTTCAGTTATGAGAAAGTTTCTGATATCTTTAAGCTTTTTCATTTGAAATGGGATCTAAAGTCCATGCAGTATGTTAACTTTATACTTCTATTCTGGCTGTGTGTGCGCAGGCCAAATTGGAGATTTACCATGTTCCTACAGATTCCTGAATTACCGAAAATACATCTGAAGACTCTGAGATCCGTGTATGGTCATGCACAGTCAAATAAAAGAAGGTTACCTTTTTGGATGTTATATAGATTTTTTTAAATGGCAGATCTCAATTTGTCAAAACTTTTGGAAGGCAAGGAGTTTCTGCAGACATTCAGGAACCTTTTCATTATAGACCTTGACTTTCAGATATTATGGCTTGTTACAGACATAAAGCAAGTTCGCTTGCTATGCTTCCAGAAATGGAGAACAGGGTTTCTGTTGTGTGAGAATTTAAAAATCTTTTTGTATCAAATTAAATAGGTATATTCACAAATGTTGACTTCTTTATCTCATTATATGCTTTTAGCTCCCCCCTTATTACCAAACATGCACAGACGCTGACATCAGTGAAAATTCTAAAAGCTCCCATTTTTTTACAACTGTATTATATACTCATGTTGTTTTGTCTGAGGACTGTGTTAAGACCAAAGAGGTGTTTATAAATGAGGTCCTGATTTGTTCTAGTGACATAGAACTAAAATAGAAATTAAAGAACTTGGAAACTTTTTTCCAATTTCCAGTGTTTTTCAAGTGAAAAGTTATAAGTAAGAGTGCAAAATTTTTTGAGAGATATAAAGTAAGATTATAAACTGTTCTGTGAATGGCATTCTAAAAAAACTAATACAGGTATCATTGCTTAATGGTTAAAAGGATTCAGATTTAATGATTTGGCCTTTTACCTGTAAAATAAATTAAAAACACTTCATGAATTCCTATGGAAGTTTGTATCACTTCAGAAATTTTACTTTTGGCATATTTAATTTGATTCAGAATACATATGGCATTTATGTCCATATTTGTTTTATGTGCATGAAATTTGAGAAAATATCTCTCTGTAATAGAGGTTTTTGTCTGGAAAAGAATGTAGCAGTAGCTTGGATGCACAAGGAAGGACTACTTATAGGGAAAACAGGGTGTGGCTATGGTATAGGACTGGAAAAGCCATTTCCCAGTCTCCTACTGGGACTTTTTAGTTGTCACGTTCTCAAAGGGTCAAAAGTTCTTCTACCTGTCTGACTCAAATTGTAACTTTTTAATGTGGATTTTACATAAAAGACCACGTTGTAGCAAGGAAACTGTGCAATTGTGTTCTCCCCTGCCTGCTCAGATGTTTTCCGTGGCTGTGGATGTCAGTCAGTGCAGAGCAGCAGCTGTTCTGGAAATCTGGAAGCCTTCACGGCTGTGACCCCAAGCTGTCCCCCTGGCAGCTCTCTCCAGAGCAGCGGTGTCTGAAAGCACCAGGTCCCTGTCCCCAAGGCAGGGTACATGCAGGGCCGAGCTCAGACCAGCAGACCTTGTGAAGCCAGACACTGCAAAAGATGGCACAAAAACTGACATTAGCCCAGACAAGATTTTCCTTTTTGTCAAGAGAGATGGAAGTGATGAAACAGCCAAATTCTGCTGATTTAGCCTTTGGTGGCGAAAACCTGCTCTATTTAAATGTTCCTGACTAATTTTCCTTCAGCTTTCCTACTGTTCTTCCGTTTTAGCCAGGCTATTTATCCTGATGTCCCTTTTTTT